>JAAGNO010013805.1:112752-123413 GCA_033439905.1 Ceryle rudis | reverse complement strand
CACACATGGGCTCCCGCCGCCGCCCCCCGGAGGCTACCCCGGGGGCCACCTCCAGCCGCCGCCGCCTCGGCATTGCCGCGCCCGCGTTCCCGCAGGTGCAGCAGCCGCCGCCCCCCCCCGGGCCGGCCTCCGCGCAAGCGCGTTCGGGCCAGCCCCCGCGCGCTCGCGCCCCGCTCTAGTCGCCCCGCCCCTCGCCTCGCCCCGCCCCCGCTCGGCCTCGCAGCCAATCAGAAGCCTTGGCACTTCCTTAAAGGACCAGGAGACGCGGAGCGCGGAGGCCGGCGACGGGAGCGGGGATTGGTTGAGAGCGGGCAGTGGGGGGCGTGGCCTATGTGACGGCGGAGGAACAGGGCGGAGCCGCCGACTTCCTGAGCGCGTGTCAGAAGAGCGCCACGTGAGGCCGAGCGGCGCGGACTGCCGGCTGCACGGAGAGCACAGCGCCCCCTGCGGCCTGGAGGAGCAGGGCGCTGGCCCAAGAGGCCCCGCCTGGCCCCGCTGCCCGGCCCCCGGGGCCCACCGGCTCCGAGAGCATCGGATAGAGCCCCGGGGAGCACCCCGCATCCAGCTGGCTCCTTGGGAGGAGGCACAGGGCCCTCCAGCCCACGGGGACGCACAGCTGCGCCGGGCTGCTCCCGGCTGTGGAAACACCGGTGTGTAAATGGCCAGAGGCTTCGGCATAAATATTGTTCGTCCTGATGAGAGAGAGGTGGTGTTCAGCCTGGGGAACAGGCCACTGAAAGCCCATAATATATTGAAAATAACTAAATAAACGCTGCTGCCTCCCGAGCGGAGCCCCGCCCCACCGCGCGGTTCAGCCGCTGCTCGCCCCCGCGGGGCAGCCTCGGCGGGACATGCGAGGCCGCGTCGTCGGGTGGTCGCTCCCTCGCAGGATGCCGTCCAGCCGGACTAGTTCTGCAGCAACTTTCCGAAGCCCTTTTCCCGGGCACGCAGCTGGCGACGCTGGCTACTGCGCCTGCAACCCGCCCTCTCTCCACCGGCGGATGCTTTAGGGGTGCACGACCTCGAACGCTGCAGACACCACCCTCTCGGTTTTGAAATGCACCAGAGACATAAAAAGACAGACAGTTCTGATAGTCTTAGGACTTAGTACACCAGAATAAGGCACAAAACTTGTTTTTATTTAAAAGCTTAGGTTTTGAGATTAGAGGGAACTAGGAACAAGGCGGTGTTATTTACTTATATAGATCATTCCCTCTTCTGCTAGATCAGAGCAGCACAAAGCAATGCACGAAGCTACAACATTTAAAGTTGTCCTTTATGTGGCCAGGTAAGCTTGCCATTTCCAGCTGCCACGGGTGCTCTGTTAATGGTACAGCAGAGCAAAACTTGCCTTCCTCCTATGTTCTGCTCAGGAAAGCGGTGAGTAGGGCTGACAATGCAAGTCCTCAGGCTGAGCCACACGGGGCCTCCAATATGCAGCTAAGAAGCTTTCTCTCGTCATGTTCGCTGAACAGAATTTCTTCTACCCCAGATGTCCAGTGTCCCACAAGAACTATTTCTCAGATGCACCATTTTCCTTGACTGCTATTCCCAAAAGCTCTCCACAAGAAAGGGGAAGCCAGTTCACACTTTTCACAACTCACCTAATTAATCTAGTCCCTCAGCTGAATGACCACCTTGTCCTGTGATTGCACTCCCAGGTGACAGGGACCTCAGGCTCTTCCCGTCCTCAGAGCAATAGCTTTCCTTCCTGCTCAGCATCTGTGCTCTAAGTGATGCAGAACAAGAGACTCCACAATCTCTGTCGCTCTTGCAAGGAAGCTTCTCAGCCAGCCTGTGCTGAGAACACTAGCAGGGTTCGTACTTGTACCTTAGGTCAATACCAATACTAGAAACAGGCAGATGAAGCTGGACAGGATGTAGCTCAGTTCAGGTTCCAGCTAACTGAAGTGCAAAAAAAAAAAAAGTTTAAAAAGCCTTTATCTTGTTTAAATTTCTGTTCCATTCATAAATCTGGCAGTGGTAGCTGCAGACACCATTAGCCAGCTACCATAATCCTGCTGGGTCTGCCCCTGGCATGCGCTGGGGCACATTCCAGGTTTAATGCACAAAGACCATTCTGTCACCAAAGCCTTCCAAGGTATGTTTACAGCAGAGACTGAAGGCTCAACTGTGGCACAGGCACTAGATTTTACCTAAGTTGCTCTGGTGTTGACAGCAATTTATGGCAGGCTGCAGTGGAAAACTGGACCAGCAGCCCCCAGGCACCCTGGGATTAATACTCATTCTGACTGTGAGCCTGCACTGGTGTCTTCTTGCTGCCTCCAGCACCTGTGCCATTGTATGGGCTACCTAACTCAGAGCAGTGTCTGCCCACACCATAACCATTTCTTCACACATCGGTGTGGACCTGTCTCTGGCCTCAAAAGCTGGCAAAGCCATCCTGTGAAGAGGAGGCAGCAGACTGACACATCTGCACCTCCACCCCTTTGAAGACCTGCAAGAGGAGAGGCTTGTGTCAGCAAGGTGTCCAGTAAAAGTTTTATGCTCAGCAGGTAAACAGACCAACAAGCTCTGAGGAGACACAACAAATAGCAAGTGTGATGTTAACTTTAAAGCTGCCACCCCAAAAACTGGGGAGAAAGAGGCAGGACAGAGGTCAAGAAATTTGCTTGGTGGTGGTGGATAAAAACATGTATCATGGGGAAAGAAGGGCGGAGAGCACAGCTCATTCAAATCAGACTGGTTAAACCAGGACATAATGGAAAATGAGCAAGGAGGAAGCAAAGAGGGAAAATTACAGAGCAAATAAATGTTGCTGAGAGTAAGGAAGATAGGATTACTAGAAGGAAAAGACTGACATGTATTAGATTACCAAAAAATGCCATCTTAAATGTTAAGGAAAAGGGAAAAGGAGAGAGAACATCCACACTGACCTTTTCTTACAGTTGAATAGCACATACATTGCAATCCCAATGATACCAATGTTTGAATAGGGATGTGGCCACACTGCTGACTAGGATTTGGAAAGGTACCTATATGACACCTAAGAACCTCAAGTGAATCCACCATAAGTGCTTGAAGGGAAGAAGTAACCTCACTTCAACTTCAAAAGTAATAATCAGTGATTTAAACACTGTGGGACAGGGGATGTTTCTGGGCAGTGAGGCCAGGGTCTGGAGATACGCAGCTTTTTGTCATCCCCTGCTTCTCAGGTGCATCTGACTGATGTTGCAGTTCAGACGTCTCCCCACAGGCTGTACTATTTCTTTGCAATAGGACCTTCTCAGAGGCAAACACAGTCATGAGAAGTTCAGACATCAGTACTGTGGCTCAGCATTACATGGCGGGAAGGAAAAGCTCCTGGCAGTACTGGCTCCCAGCTGGAGCTCTTTGTGTTCAGTATTCATGGCATGTGCCCAGCCCACAAAGTACTTGCAGCCTCCGTTCCACTTTGCAAACACTCACCTGCTTACTTTTGGAGGTGTAGGTAAGATTAGCCAGATGTGCTAACTTTGTGGCAAAGATGGATCCTTTGAAAGGCAGAGCCCCAGTTCCTGATGGTGCTGCCACAACCTGATTGCTACCGCACTCTGCACAGCATGGCATTCCAAAGGCAGTGCCAGTGCACCTCTCACATGTATCTCCAATGCTACGTGAAATGATGGTACCCTGCTGTAAAAGTGATGGAAGAACAGGATCCAGGCTGAGTTTTGTGCCACCCTTTGTTTCCATCCTAAAGGTTTGCGCCTGGAACTACACTATGACTGGGCACATGGATCTCAATCCCTCCTGTGCTTGGTGCAAGAACACAAAGAAGTGGGGGTGTTGGCAGAACTACACGTGGGCTTTGTAATTCTGGACTGCTGAAGAGGCCTCTCTCCAGCCCAGCAGAGGGAAGTCCTCCTCCTCTCAGCCTTGATTTTATGTTCTGTGTGGTCTGGAGGAGTCTTGCAGCAGTGGTGGGCTACCTGTGGTGGCCTTGGGCACATGGGCAGTGCTGTGAGGAGCTTGAGACTGGCCCTTCTGTAGCATCACTGGGGCAGGGGCTGACGGCCCAGGGGGCTGACATGGGGTCCTGAGCCATGGGTTGGGGGAGCCAGCAGCAGAAAGGGATAGCCAGGCTGAGGGTGCCCTTGGGGCTCTGGTAGGGTGGTCATGGATCCCAGCCAGGCCCCGACTCAGAGGAAATACTGTTTTGTTAAAAGTGACAGTCTAGTACCTCACTGCTGCTTGTGGTCAGCAAGCAAGCCAGCCCTCAGTGCAACATGCTCCTCAAGCGCACAGAAATAATTCACAATTGTTCCTTTGTATTCTAGCCAGCATTGGAGGTACCTAATTATGGGCATTGTTTCTGTAACAAACACCAAATAAATGTCTCTTTCATTCCCAGAAGAGGGTAAAGAGCCACGAGGGCAAAAAACATCAGGCCCAGCAATGTGTCAGTGTATGCAATTGTCCCTTACAGCTTTGTAAGCTGGTGCTAACTGGATTGGAGCCAAGGGAGTTAAAACACCTGAGAAAAGAAAAAGGTTCCTAACTGGAAGGAGAAATAGAATTCTCTGTGCATGACTGATCAGAAACTTTTACCCAATGTGATTATTTCAGTATGTACAAGGAGTTGCAAGACTTCTAAGGGAGATGTTGGGAGCTCTTTGAGAAGTCATCTAGTGGTCGAAGTTTAGAAAACAATAAATGCATCATTTCGGTAGAGCTGACAAGCATCTTTGCATATTTTAGAGAAGGTCCCAATGAGGGAAGCTGAATCCCAAATAACCCATTCCCTATGAGGGTCTTCACACCTGCTGCATCCAGCAGGATAGCAGTTATACAAAAACATACCTCATGGAATGAATGTTAATTAATAGTTTTGACAAAACAACAAGAAATCACTGGGCCTGACTGGAATGAGCAATCTCAATATAAAAATGTGGCTGTTTAAAGCCTTGTTTGTTGGACTAGGTTTCTTTTTCCCTGAAGAGGGTATCAGAGAATGAACTAAACATCATGTGATAAGCCTTGAAAGTCCACTTAAATTAAAAGGAAAGCCAGGTTTTCCACAAATGCCACTGCTCACATTACATGTACATGGTCACACTTGTGTATCTCCATCCATGGCTCTGATTCATCTTATTACCAACATTATGGGGAGTAAGTTTGATCAAAGTGGAGTTTGTATCCCTGTTGAAACTATTTAGTCCACTCACTAACACAAATGAGGACATCAGACTGCTTTTCTGGAAAGCCATCAGAATATAGTACAGGGGTTCTCTTCTTTCTTCTGGCCTTACACAAATATAGCCCAATATACCTGCAAATCCTTATGTAAATCTTGTCCAAAAGACTACTAATCAGAAAAGAAAACAACCACCCTGTATTTTTCACACTATAAAAAAAGACCACTTTGGGAAAAGAACAATGCAGTCCCAGAGGAGCATGGGGCTGTGAAGAGAGTTCACTTTAAGCAATTCAAAAACATGCTAGCTATTCAAAGAAGTATCTGAAATGTGTCGGTAAGCGAGCATCTGTTCCTTGTCACCAAACTCAGGGCTCTGGCAGAGAGCAGAGAAACAATTAAGTTATAAAAATTTTTAGTAGGGAAATAAAAAAAATCACTTCTCTGTCCTCTAGTCTCGATTATTCTCTTAGAAGGTCGTTCAAAATATCAGTGGTTGCTTTTCCAAGTCCTCTCTCCAGTCATAGAAAAATCAGTAGCAGAACTTAAGAAGGACCCAAGATATGGACTAGAGGGGACTCAACATTGCCAGAGCTCTACTTTTTTGTACCACCACCTGTATTTAGCTGGAGATACGCTATTCATACTCTTTATATATTCCTTTGCATTTTATTTGTGACTAAGTGGTAAGAATTAATGCTGTTACTTTTAATGTGCATATTTCAAATGAGTAAAAGCTGTCTCAGTCTTCTATGCTGGGGATAAATCATTCTGTGATTAGTTGTGACCAAACAGAAGAATGATACAGAAAATTACTTCTTTATTACCCCTATTGCATTGCATTAACTGCTAGGTGTTGACAGGGTCAGACCCCCACAGCTCTACTTTTGGTCTGTCACAAAGAGCGCTGGCTTCAAACCAACAGGCAGAGGAACGTAGTGGTGCTGCTCAAGGAGGAGCCTGGCTGCCAGTGACGAGGAAATGACAGAATTCTCATTTCCTTGGGACCAGAAAGGGGCAACACTACAGTAAAAGCAAACAGGGTTTCAGGACAGATTTCAGTTGTTGTTAGGTAGCATTGCCTGGAAGAATGATCCAAGGAAAAAAGGAAATTTAAAAAGAAATTATGTAACATGAAAGAAATGGTATTAAAGGTGCAACTGCAAACTTTCCAGGTGCAGGAGATATTTGGGAAGCAGAGCAAGTGATCAACTTGGTTAGGTCCCTTTGATCCCAAACACAGGAGGAAATTATTCAGGAAGTAAAAACTATATCAGAGTACTAAAAATGGATTTTCAAGCACACACAGGAGCAACATCAGGAAGACCAGTGAGACATTAGTCCTAGCAACCACTGCTTGTGAAATCATTCCACTAGTGCACTAATAATAGGAAAAACAGGGTTAGTGACCTAGTCGATAGAAGAATAAGTCTATTAAGAGATGACATTGCAAGACAACTTATTTAATGCTTTTTGCTAAAAAGTAGCTGACAAGATCAAAAGCAAAGGAATGGGTCTACAGGAGGTGTTCAGCTAGAAGATGAAATAGAGAGTTTTCCGTGAAGCTGAAGGGGAAGGCAAAAATATTTCTAAGAATTGTCTTGACAAGATAAAGAAATGGTCTATAGGAAAAAATCGGATTAATTCAACAGGGACAAATGTGATGTACTGCATTTGTGGAGGACTCATCGGTGAGTTTCAAAACTACAGGACAAGGAACGCTGATGTAGAAGGAAATATAAAGCTTACAGTGAAATCTACAGTAGCATATTGTTGCTGAAATGGACAAAAGAAGTATAGATACAGGTGTATAATTTGCAAATGCGTGAAGTAATCCTGATGCATTAGTGTTCTGTGTTTGGTGCTGGATGTTGAGAGGCTGGAGGAGCCCATGACAATTATCAGAATTCTAGGAAATATGACATGGAAGCAAAGATAGGGGGGAAAAAATGCAGGGTTATATTGTCCAGGCGTGAAGAACAGTCTTCAAATATATAAAAGGCTGCTACAAAGAGTTAGGGAGAAATCTATTCTCTGTGCTTCTTATGGATATAACAAGATATAGTAGATTTAAACATGGGAAAAGTTATTTTAATGTTAAGAATCTACAGCACTGGAACAGATTTGCATAGGCATATTGTGGCAGCTCCATGATTTAGTTCTCCGATAACAAACTAGATGAGTGTTCATCAAGTATGACCTGCTACAGCTGACCCTGTCCTGGGTGCTTCAAGGTTCCCTCCAGCCTTACAGTATTTTAATAGGAGTGGGATCTTGACCTCCCCAGAGTCCATCCCAAGAGTCCCCCTGACTTCCCACACCTCTTATGTGCCAGGCAAGCTCTCATAAATGGCACTAGCTCATCCTACTGCAGTTTGTTCTGCTCTTAGAGGATGGGGTTATGTACAAGTGGCAAGCTGCAGTCAGAGAGTAGGAGACTAAGGCCCTACTCTCTGATAGACTGTTATTGCCTCACCCACTTCACCACTTCCCTATTGCTTGGCACTTTATTCAGCAATAAACAGCAGAAGAAACACCTGTGACTACACCAGTTTCAGGGAGCAGCAGGGGTGAGGCTGGGAGATGAGGGTGGCAGTCAGGCTGGCCAGGCAGCAGCCTTGCTGGCAAGGGGTGCAGTACTACAGTACCCTGAAACAACAGCAGGGCAGGTCCTGTGGTAGTGACCAGGGTTAGCCAAGTCTAGTTCACCATCTGTTGCTCCTTTGGCACAGCACCAAAAGAGCAAATTTCCCAGAATGTCAGACGCTTCTTGCATTTTAAAGGACAGCCCTGTGCTGATGTAAGAAAGGCCACAGATAAGCCACAGCCTCAGGAAAAACAATCCCCAATACATAGTTTTAACCTAAGTTACTGGTTTTAGCCAATTCATACTCTCAAGGCTACTGCTGTAAGAAATAAGGGCATGTTGAGTTGGGTTTGTTTTAAAGGGCAGATTAGCAGTGATATTTCTGATACTCTCATTTTAGGCTTCTGTAGGCTCCAGAGTCCAGATCTGCTAGCCACAACTGTCTTTCCAACACATCTTCTGTATTGTAGGCTCCAGTACTACATCCATAACCTCCCTGAGTGAAACTGAGGTTGTTACCTCTTTTCATTGCTACAGCCCCTAGCCCACATTCGAGTCTCCAGCCACAAAGGACCACCAGAGAATCTGGCCCAAAATATTCAGTATTTTTGTGTTTTACAGTCTCTACATGACTATTGAAACAAACAAAACAATTTCTTGGTTAACTGCGGGGACAGATTTGTTTGGCAGCACCTGAGCCATCATGCTGAAGTGTTTGACTCTAGCCTTGGTGACAAAATTGGCCCATATGTACAAGGAAGCGACAGCTTCAGCTAAGCCTGTCCCACTACTGTCCCTAACAACAGGTCTGACAGTTTCGGAGACTATAATTAGCTGATCATCTTTGTCAGATGCTTTTGTTGACTCATGGGTTATAGACTATGGGGTAGTGTCTCTGCTTTCTGTATTGAATTAGCCACTGGGTGGCTGAGCCAGAGGGTTGGCAGAATTATCTGCTTAATTCTGGTAGTTAATTGCTTTGAATTCCACCCTGCTCATCGTCCAGCCCATGTTCTTTTTCCTTCAAGGATATTTCTGAAGAGCTGTTTCTTCTGGCCAGGCAAACAGCAGTTGTACAGTAATCATGCTCTGCCTTTCACACCAGGATATGAAACTCACTGAGTCGAACAGGGAAAGATATTTCATCAGACTTTGAGAAAGTTCCTGTCACCACTTTGGGATGAACACTGTTCTGGCTATTGGGAGAACAAGAACTGAGTGACAGAAAGAAGCAAAAGAAAGCAGATATACAGGAGTACATATGCTTCATTCTCCCTGATGGCAATTGACCCAACATTCACTTAAATGCAAACCTGTATTGAGTAAGATACTGGTGCTCTGCACAGTTGGGCAGGGGGTCCCAGGACAGCATCTCTGCAGTAGCCTCAAGCTACTTGGGATAAAGTTCGCTTTTTGTCCATTCCCAACATCATCCCTGCTTTGAATACCTGGGGATGTGTCTGGTTGCCTGCTGGCAAAATAGCAGTGGAAAGAAATTTGTTAAATTAGCACTTCTTGCTGCCAGAAAACTTTTTGACTGCAAGGTGGAAATGTGAGAAACCTCCCACTCTGCACTTGGGGCTAGTGCATTCGGCTGCTGTGTTTCACTGGAAAAAATCTGCTGTAATTTTAAACAGAAACCACAGAGGTTTGACAAAGCCCATAGGAGATTCCTAGAACTTTTAGCCAAATTGTTACTATATTTCTAAGCTGTTGGACTTTTAATGTTAGCCTGCATTATTCTTCTAGTAAAAGCTTCATCCCGATATCCAACCAAGCTTCCCATTGACTAGGACAAGGTGGCCAGCAATGCACAATGTAAAGTACAGGATCTCTACAGAAAAGGGAGTTTATATTTTTTGTGGGGAGGTCTCCATTTTTCCAAACAAGGTTTTACACCCATATTTTTACCATGTTTTTCTTTTGGCAAATTTCTGGCAGGTGCAAACTCCACCTAGAGAAACCTCATTCAAAAATTAGGAATTAAATTATTGGCTATAAATAATGAGGTTACATGTATCCTCATTTTCATGATAAAAGAGCAAAGTATCTTCCTTTAGACTCACTTTCAAGTGCCTCAGTTCTCAGCACAGCACAGTCAGGCTTGCTCTTTGGGTTCTGATGGCTGCACATGCTTAAGGAAGAACTGCAGACCTAGACTCCATAGCACAGCACACCTGGTGTAGCAAACAACACTCCAGACTGATTACTTCCTGAGCTCCATGAGCTTTGAATCACATTCTCTCTCAAGTTCATCAGAGAAGTGATCAACAAAAACTACAGTAACCAAAACACCACTTGGCAGGCTGACTGAAAATAAAGAACACAGTCACCTCATTTCATCAACCCAAACTTCAATGTAGTCATTTAAACAGGGAGCATGTGAACCATGAGGTTGGAAGCAATCTGCTGCAGTCAATGGAAAGACTTTCATTAAGCTGAATGACTTTGTATCAATCTTTGACTGGATAGAGCTCTAAAATATTTCCTCCAGAAGTTCTGCAGACTATTTTAGTCTATCCAAGCTGCTGGGAAGGAAACTATGAAACAATAGCTGGCCATACCAGCAGAAGATGCATTACTATGGGCAACTGAAGTACAGCAGGAGTTACCTCTGGTTGGTACACAGCTGCAGGGTGGTCAGTATGTTTAACCAGAGCCTGAAGGCTGCTCTCCAGTGGCTGTTCAGCTGTATTAACTCATAACTCTGTGTAAGGAGGTTCTTCAGGGCTCCTAGAGTTTTCTAAAAATAACATGAAATGAAACCTAGGTGGGGTATTGGTAAAAGAGCACATTATAGATTGAGTTCTAGAAAGATTTAAAGTATGAAGCAACAGGCATCCCATTTCTGTTAAAAGGGAAGTCTATTTTACTAAAATCTTTTTAAAAAGCAGTCCGTTGGCCTGCCAGAAAGATAAGGTTTGTACATTTGAATCT
>JAAGNO010013805.1:72513-112497 GCA_033439905.1 Ceryle rudis | reverse complement strand
CAGCATATATAATTTTTTTTTGGTTAATTGATTAAACAACTGATTTATTGTGTTAATAAAACATTAAAATCAATTTACACAATGTATAAGTGCGAGTGGTTGGTTTTGCATTTCATTTTAACACCAGCCCCATCTTTTTTTTTTTTTCCCCAGCTAGAATAGCAGCAGCTTATATTGTTCTGTTAATTATGTGAGTCTTTAAACTGTGGTTTGGAAAACATTTGCACAAATACCACAGATGTGTAATTAGGCAATTAATAACAAAGCTTGGGTTTCTTCTGGTTTTGGTTGGTTGGTTGGTTTTTGCGTGTGTGTGTGGTTTTTGTTTGTTTCTTTTTAGCCAAATAAAAGTTACTGAACTCAAGAGGGCAACTAAGTAAAATTTAATGGCCTGTGACTTTCAGGTTACATCATATGATCTAGACCCTTTTGGCCTCCAGTTCTAAAAATCTAAATGGAATTTAAGCCCTGCCTTTTTTTTTTTTTTTTTTTTTTAATTAGAGCATTGGTGAGACTGGAGGGGCCCATCTAGCTTCAGCCACTTGTAGGTGTGCATAGATGGATGGATGGATTTTCACTGGGTAAAAAACTGCCCTTCTGCATTGTATTTGACTTCGTTTTTGAGGTGGTTGGATATCCAGTCCAAATGTAAATTGGCTCAGAATTAGTTTCCACTTCCTATCCTTTCTTTTTGCTGAAACAAAACTGATTCAGCTTGCAGAACTTTGCAGGCTTTGTGGGCAGGGTCTTCAAGGCCATTCCGTACCCAAAGAGCACAGTACATAAGGGGCATGAAATATACATTCAGAAATCCTTTGGGATATTAATCTGACTCAATACCCCCAGTCAAGAAAGTTAATGATTATTTCCAAGTAACTTTTGCCAGACAGCCCTGCAATTGCTTAATTGCTTATGTGCTGACTCAGGAGAGAGACCTGAGAGACATTCAGGGAAGATACGCAAGAGAATATAAAAATAGATCAAAGTAGATATTGAAACACACATTGTATTAGTTACAAATGTAGCTTCCAGGTCAAACTGACACAGAAACGCTGGCAATAAAGAACTTGGCTTTTTAAGTAGCCATCAGAATTCAGCTTTTTACCTGGGTCTTGTCAGCTCTTGAAATCTTATTTCGAATTACTTTGTGCAAAGGCTGAGGACTTATTATGTGACAATTATTAAGCATCTAACTTGGCCATAAGGCAGAACTGATACAAAGCCTGCTCAGAAGTTAGCGGGATACTTCACACATGGAGCAGTTAATTTGTGGCAGTTCCACCTACTTAGCAATAAGCAAGTGAAGAAAGTGTTTGAAGACTTGCTACCCACTGCTCATGCCAATATGTGTTCTCTACAGAATACTATTCTCTGAAAACTTCTGTGTTAAAACTACTGCCACAAGCAACACCTAATGCTTCCCTCAGTGTGGGCTTCAGGCTAAAATTAATGTCATACTAAAATCAATGTCAGGTCATATTTTAAAAATCTCTCCTGGAATTATTAGGACTCCCTTCAGGACTGAGCCCTGTTAGTCAAACAGAACATCTTACATTTACTCTATGCTTTTTTCCAGGTGGAAACAAAGAGCAATTGGAAAACAGATAAAGACCTACCAAAGAGATAACTGCAATTTTTAGCATTAAAAGCTTGCTAAAACTTTCAGTGTTCTGAGTAATATTATAAAGTCGTAGAGGAAGAGAGATGGAATCCACAGCAGCTAAGGTTTTCAAAGCTTAGAAATTTCTACCACTGGCAAACATTAGTAGACTGCATCCTGGTTGCAGCATACCAGCTGTGAGTTAGATGCATGTAAAGCTGGATGCAAGCCAGGCCAGCATTTCCTTCACTGCTAACATTAAGTAGTAGCAAGGAGAAAAGAGCCTTCTGTTCTCCAGTTTTCATCTCCAGACTATCTCCTTCCCTTCCTTCTTGCACTGACATCTCCTATGCAAGCAACTGATACATCCCATGCCTACACTCTTCTTCTCATGTCATGAAAGAGGCACCTCCCTTGTTCTGCAGCCTGCCCACTACTGGCTTGGGTTGCCCATACCTGCACTTCCCATTTTAAGTGACTACAAAGCCCTATTCTTTGTGAATTGTGTTGTAGAGCCTCAGAGGATCACTGAGGTTTGTGGGTTACTGATCTAGAGGAAATAACACATTTGTAATTTTCAATATAGATAAATAACATGTGACTAATGGTTTCATTTTTAAGATTGCTCAGAGGATAAACTAGAGACCTGGCTTTCAAGATTACAAATGAGACTGGAAAAAAGCAAAAGACCTACATTCTATTAAAAAAAAAAATAATAAAAAAAAAAATCAATCTCAGTGTTGTTAGACATTAACAGACTAGTACCCATAACACTTTGAAGAAATACGTAGCAGCTTCTATTAATGATACAAAATAAATTCTAATATATGGACAAAACCCTTTGTCCTTAATTTAAAAGCCACATGTTGTTGTGCATAGCCCTTTCTATTCATGCTTGTGAATATTACTGAAAATGTATTCTGTTTGAATCAGAATTTCATACAAAACAATGTGTCAGAACCTTCATAAGTAGATTCCACACACACCCCAATATGCTTTGCCTATTAAGAACCATTTCTGAGCACTATCAGCCCTTAACCATTTTCCAATTTTTCATCTACAGACACTTCAAAAAACATTGAAGTGAATGGCCTAGTGAAGTGAAATAATAACACTGCAGATGCAAGCATGAAAAATGGGATTAACAATTTTTTTACGAGTCAGAGTAAACTGCACTGGAAAGAAGACTGGGGAAAAAACAGATGGACCGAAGAGGTGATCTTCATCTGTAAACTCCTGCTGCCATTTTTCTGTGAAGCAGGTTGGCTTGGAAGTACTGGGATGCCACAGTGACCAATGCAGTATAAAGCCTTAGCCTAGGCAGACAGATTTTGTGTAAGCATCTTCTGAACGGTGTAAACAAATTAGGAATAGACATTCAATGTTCTTCAGTAAAATTGCTCCTTGTAAGGCAAGCAGCTGTAAGGTTAGGTCTTAAGAGTCCTAAATGACTTTTGGAAATGGAAATCACTTAGATACTGTTTAAAAGCACTGCACACTTAAAACATAAATAGACTTGGGCCTAAACAAATGCTTAAATAAAGGTAGACAAGAAGAAATACCAGCTCCATTTCCTTTTCAAAACAGAAGTAGTCTTTCCTACACGCTGAAATAGCTTTATGTTTTATCTAAAAGGCTGACTGGGGAATAAGTCCTGTTTTCTCTCAAGTGATTTGTATCAAATGTTTGAACTGCTCTATAAAGAGGATGTGGGCTGAATTCTGCCCCTACAGCGCTCTTCCCAAGGAATAAAGCTCAGCTCTGCAGTGGCATGCAGAGCTGTTACCAGCCTCCAGCTTCCTTGGAATTGCAGCAGGCAATGCATAGGCTTTTCAGGAATCCCAGCACCAGCAAATACTGGTGGAAATGCTGAAGTCCACTTCTTTGAAGGGGTGGAGGGGTTAGATTTCAAAAAGAAGCTGGATTGTCCTTACGAGTGGGAGGTTTCCAGAGGAAAAAGGTAGTCCTTTGAAGACTCCTGTTGTTTATTGTAGGGAATTGCCACCATGGTTTATTGCTCACAAAACTTCTCACTTCAGGTCTCTGCTTTCTTCCTCTTCCTGTCCTGCAAATCTTGGTATTTATTTCCTTTTATGCCCTTAGTGCAAATGGAAATGTTATGCTCTAAATCTTGTTATTTCAAGATTTCTGGTAGAGCAATATTAAAGATGAGACTGAAATTGCAAAGTAGCCAGTGTACATTACCATTTCTTTCAGTTCTCAGTGGTAGCAGTGGCATTAGTACCATGTGTAGGACTGCTCTATAGAGTAACCTCAAAACCAAAACTAAAAAACCACCTAAAAACAGAGCCATTCAAACTTCTTCTAATGTGGTTATTTGAGGTGATATTTCCAAGTTTTATTTTGTTTCCTTTCTATGTTTTGTATACCAGTGTAGGGATTTGGTTTCATGACCTATATCCTTTCAGCTTGTACTATCTGAATACAGGCTGAGTGCACATACACTCCTGTGTTCCTTCCTTGCTGTCCTTCATGGAGGGCTCGATATATTCCTGCCTATTGCCTTCCCAGAAGACAGTTCAGTCTTGTAACATGGTTTAATTTTGGATGGACAGGGGCTTGACCAGTGCTAAAATTTAAAGACAAGCAGGAGTTCAGCAGTTAAAGGAGGGACCATATTCTCAGTTTGTCACCAGCCAGCCACATGGGGCTTATGCCTGGGGCAGCATATTCAGCACCCAAAGATGTAATAGCAGTTGTGGGTGTGCACACTACCTCAGTGGGCAGTGATAGATCCTGGGTCCATCCTGGAGATCCCTTCAAAAGCAGTAGTAGGCAGGGCAAGAGACAAGCCAAAACACACATTTGAGAGGTCCATCCAGAAGACAAGCTGCCTACAGCAGGGGTCTGACTTCCAGCCAGGAGACATCCAGAGGTAGGACTGGTACCTTACACACACCCATGGTGCTGCTCAGGCAGGGTCTGGGTGATCAGGCCTGAACAGGAATGGGCCTCCTGTGCCATGGGCAGAGATGTGGGTGAAGGTCCCAGACGAGGCCAGTCAGGGATGCTTGTTGGTGCCCTGACAGGGGTACAGAGCTGGGATACTTTGCAGCAGTGTGGCAATGGCTGAATTCCATCTTGCAGAGTCACAGTGGTCAGGATTCAGCTTTCATGTGATCCCACTGCAGTTCACAGCTGCCTAAAGATGGGCACCCCAAACACAGAGGTGTGCCAAACTAGTAACCAAAACTTGGTGCTAGGTGTCTTCTTAACCAAAGAAAAGGTAAACTAGAGACATCAACACTAGATTGCTCAGCCCCACTTCCCTGCTCTGGCATAGAAATAGCTCTCCTGGCCATGTTTCTTCCCACTTTCATTCTATTGCCCCATTTGAAATGGACCCGAGCTTCCAGAAACATACCCAAATCTCAAAACCAAACCAAACATATTTACTTCTAAAGCTCCCATTTTTCCTCCCCAGATTCCTCTGTGTTTTCATGGTTTTCCCCTTTTTCTACCACCATCGTGATTTCTTGTAAACAAAAGGCACTTGCTGGGGTGACCAGCAGTTTTCCCCATCACCTATGGGAAGGGTGAATAGCTAAGCTGGCTTAATGAAACCCTGAAAAAAAAAAAAAAAAGATCAGAGAATTGCCTTTCTCTTTCAAAGAAGACATAATGCCAAATGCAATATATGCACAATGCAGTACTTCTGAAAGAGGGCTCTCTTTGGTATGTGACACAAAGGACAGTATCTTTAAAAGTAGCAAAGCACAGATAAGATTAATTTGTTCATTACCCTTTCACATTAAGGGTTGTGGCTGCTCTGGGACAAGGTCAACACTCCCACCTACTGGTATGATCTAAGAGTTTTGTATTTTTTCCACCTTTTTTTTAACCATTTTCCTCTTTAAAATTGTCTTTTAATTTTCCTTTTTTCTCTTTTCTTTGTGTTTTTCCCACTTCTTTTCCTTTCTTTTTTTTTCTGTTTTCCTCTTCTCCTTTATGTTTTGCTTTTCTTTCCCTTTTCAGTCTGAAGTTTTTATTTTCCATTGAAGGCTTTACACTTTTACATAGGTAGAAGTAACGGTCTCAGAAAAGGCATAGGATTGGAAAACGCGCATCCTTACAATGACATACTTGTTCTTTTCTGACACTTGTGAATTAAGTTGCCTTGCTGTTGTGAGCAGAGCAACTTTCATCCAATGCTGTGTTCTGATAGAACAAGCAATAATACTGACAATGTCTTCTTCAAAATAAGACAAATCACCCTTTAGCTCATTTTTCCAAGATCATTCTATTGTACTGAAAAATCCTGCTTACCACTCACTGTAAGCAAGATAAATGATCTAATTTGGGGAATTTGTTATTTTTTGGTGTCCTAGCTCACAATCCCACGGTGGCTCTCATTTGTTTCCAAGGACAAGGTGCACGCTCTGCCTGAGGACAGGTGGCACAATGCCAGCTCTGAGCAGTCCGATTTACTTCGGTGACTTTCTTTTCTTCCATGAATGGATGCATCTCATGTAAATACAGGCTATAAAGGCTGCAAGGCCCCACAGAAATTGTTTGCTCCAATTACCGCCAAATCATCTGTTACACATATTTGCACAGTCACAATGGTGCCAGTTATGCCAGCTGTGAGACAATGAGTAATTCCTGCTAAGCCCAGGTCAGCAGAAATCCATTTTGCCAAAGAATCCTTACACATGCAGGATACCCCCCCCACCTTCCTATGTACCATTCTTATGAGGGAAACAGTATTTTACCTCAAAGCACTTCAGCTTTCAGTCTTATATTTCCTCATTTTTGTAACTCTTACAAGATTACAAATTATATTTAGAAATGTGAGAGAAGAATCAGAAACCCCATTTTAAAAAAAACCTGCCTAATCATTTATAATTTAATAGCAACCGCTATAAATGGCTCTCCATTATTTTATTTGCATTACATTGGTGTCTATGCGCTCCAACCAGGAAGCGCACTGGGATGAAATGACTTGCCCAGATTTGCACTGCTGCCAGAGCCAAACCAGCAACTGAACCTACAGCTCAGTCCCAAACTCACAACCAAACCTTTGGACTGCACTGCTCCCCTCCCAGCTGAGAAGCACGTTTCCACAGGCCTTTATAGCCAGCTACATGAAACACGCCACACTCCGGTTAATGAAGATGAACTCAGAGCAGAGTGCTGATGCCTAATAAACTGTTTTGTTTAGAATACTTAATTGGCTGTAGAAAGTGGCTTAATCACCTAAGAGACAGATTTCAAAAGTTATTTAAACATCCAAATGCACAAAAGACCATTGACCAGGATTTTCAGAAGCACCTCCCCGTTTCACTCCTCAGGGATATTCATTCAGCAGGTTTGGGCAGCTCAGTGCTTTTCAAAGCCTGACTCTGCACAGTTTTTACTGGGAAGAGAGCCAAAAGGAGGCCTACATACTGCAAGTATGGTTTACACACAGTGCCAAGGAGCCAGGGAGCTTCTGCATACCTCTCCATCTCCTTTACTGTGTGGCTGCCCTAAGAACTATCTTCAACTCTGCTAGAATTGTCAAGATCCCTCTTTTGACCAGGTTATGCTGTCTACAATTCACTATGCATGGGCTTTTCTGATCTGCTTTGAAATTCTCGACACCCATTTTCTAGCCTGCTAAGACCCACAGAACAGCACTGACTTGGTGGATGGAGCAAACAGGCTGCTCTGTTCCCCTCTCCTCCACAGTCCTGGTTTGGTGTTTTGGGGCCTGAATAAATACTACCAGCAGGATGTGACAGCCACCCATCCTTGCTTCCCACTGCCAGTTGCAGGAACTGAAGGCAGGCCCACTATCATCTATGCTGTGACAGTACAGTGTCTGTGTTTAGCCCATACCCAGGGCTAAACTACAGCAGCTGTTGTCTCACCCTCCCCCAACAGAGAAGGGGGATTAAGAAAAGGAGACCCCCAGGTAGGAATGGGAATGGATTTAAGGAAACAGCCAGACTAATACTGATACAAATATAAAGTATACAAAGTTATACTCACCCCAGCAAGTGTATAGTGGTCACAACACATGAGAAAGCATCCTCAGAAGCAAACTGTAAAGGAATACCTCCAGAAAGGCGGAGAAGCAGGAAGAAGAGGAGAAGCTCAAGCACCCAATTCCTCTCTTTATCATGAGTGTGCTGTTTCTGGGATAGGACACACCTGTAGCCAGCTTGGGTCAGCTGCCCTGAATTACTCCAAACCTCTAATGGCCTGCAGACCACAGCTGGCCTAGGAACCTACCCCAGCAAAACCAGGACATATGGCTTCTTCCTGCTTAAGTATCAGTTTTGTTTTGATGCAAGAGCGATGTGAACTGTTCTTTACTATCCTTGCTGCCTTTAGTCACTGTTTGGGCACCAGTCTTTTACTGGCCTAATTCAAGTGGTCCAATGATCCCACCAAAAATCTGTAACCCGGGTAAACATTAAAAATATCAATAAAATAAAAGTGTTCAACTTTCTCAACACACAAGCCTTTCTTTAGCTCTGTTGGTGTCAGTAAGTCTGCTGATACAAAGGAAGTGTGTGTAACTCTGCATCTCTACTGGGTGCTGCTGAGCACACCCCAGAGCTGTGAGGTGGTAAAAACAGCATACAGGTGGTAGAGTGCTCCAGGATGAAAGGTATCTTAAAGGCAAATATTTGGTTTTATTGGATAGTCCTCCAGCTGTATTAATAAAATATCAGTTAGCAGTGTTTATGGATCTAAGATTTATCATGGTAAAACTGATTCCAAACTTGGACTTATTAGACTTACAAGAAAATGAAGATAAATCAGTCATGCTGTCAATCCAAATTAATTTCCTAGCACTTTTTCTTCTGAGCCAGACAGCCCCCTTGAAATACACATTTCTTAACCAGAAGTGTCCTTCAAACTTAGCCCTGATGCCAATTTGAGGCTCAGATTCACCAACTAGGTTTTTGATGCTGTGTGAAACTCTGGTATTTCTGGCCCCATTGAAAGGGAATCCCTGGCCCTTTTCAAAAGAAAGAAGCCTGCCTGGCAGTGTTCTCTCATTCAAGGAAACACATTAAAAGCCCTAAGCATAGACTGCTGCTGTACAGTTGGCTTCTCCACTCTTCTGCTGTAGAAAAACCTTTTAGCTCAGGACTTTGAAAAAGAAATATATATTGAGATGTGCATATTCCACTGCAAACCTTTCTTTGTGAAACCACAAAGGCTTTTGCCTTTAACTGCCAAAACCCAGGAAAAAGTTTTTTGGTTCAAGGAAATACAGACTTTACAGTACAAGCATGCACAGATATGGGTCACAAACAACTTTGACTTAGTCTTTCATTAACTTTTTGGAATAATTGATGAACTACGATACTTGCAGTTCTAGATGAAATACAGCGATTTTTAAAGATGTGCTTTTTAGGGTTTTTTTTAGGTATAACTACTGGGACTATTTTGAGGTGGGATGTCAGTTGCCATTGAAATGCTAATGCAACCCAGAGGGGGGGAAAAAAGCCACATTTGAAAATATTATTCTTTATTTTAAATCTGCCCAGTTCTCAAACCAGCAACTTTGCCTATATTCTTTTAGAAATGTGAAATTAAAAAGACTAGAAACAGAGAAGGCAATTGCTGGAACTAACCAAATGAAATTGTTTAGTCTTGAGCCTGACAAGGACTTCAGCTTTCAGTAAACAAACACGGTGGGTATTATTTCTAGACAGGATGTGTCAAATTTTATGCATGCGGGCATCTGCGAGGGCTCATTCCTCAAACTGGAAAAGGTGTAAAAGGTTTTAATGACCTCCTAAATCTCCTTTTCTGGCTGTCATGGTGGGATATCTTCCAAGGTCAGTCACCCAAATAAGCAGCTTCACTCGTCTTGTAAACTATCATAGATCAGACTGAATGATAATGGCTGGTGGACCCTGGAGCAGGGGGAGCTCATTCTATCACTGCACTTTCTTGTCAGGGCAGCACAGGTCAGCTGTGTGCATTCATGGACACATAGATTCTGGCTTTCCTGAGCCTCTGCATCTTTTACCATGGTCCTGTTATCCCATTGTATTTGCTGTCCAGACAGGATGTTCTACCAGAGGAAGTGCTCCTTGTGGAAAAGGCATCGATTAGTTGTCCAACTGACTCTCGTTGCTACTAACAACTGCACAGACACAAGGTAGATTTTTTAATTTAGATACAAGATTACGTTTGTTTTATTGCTTTGCCATATGAGTGAAGCAGTAAGGCTTAACAGTTGCTGACTGAAGCCGGCAATAGCGCAAATTTCCATTTCCACAATATATCCTCAGCTATTTATTTTATATGTGAGAGTTTTGAATGGAAGAAACTTGGGCATGGCTGGTCAACAAGGTTAATTAATTGCTGTGTTGGCAGTCAGCTTTGTTCAAGAAGGCCAGGATGCTGTAATCATCTGAGTCTTTCAAAGATTTGTGGAGGAAATGGGTCATTGAAAAAAAATGCAGGATTTTAAATAAAGCATCCGATAAATATAAAGGGGAGGGAGAATCTTCTTAGCAATCTAGTGTAAGTACCAGTAATCAGGAATATAATACATTAAAACACATACACGTTTTGGGTTCGTTTCCTCAGAAGAATTGATTCCAATGCATAGGAAAGCAAACATTAGAATACCACAGGCAGTTTTTAAAAGATCTCTTGGTCCCTGGGCAGAGTTCTGGCAGGCAAGGTGAAGCTCTGCTTGATCACACAGCACGTGTTACAAACTGCATTTGATTTTATGGCTTTCCAAAACGTTGTCCAAGAAGGAGGTTGGTTGGGTTTTTTGGGTTCCCCCCTCTTCCTTTTGCAAGGGGTCTCAGCCATCTTAGAGTGCATCTTTCCTCACCCAGGTGAACCAGGCCAGAGAGGTATCTGCCAAGAGAGTAAGCAGCTCCCAAAGGCAGCAACTAGAGTGCAGAACTCGCTAGTCCAATTTGAAATAGTTAGGCTTTTGCTCACCTCTGTCTCTGGGCTCCTCATTTCTCCCCCTCTATTTAAAATTCTCTTCCATTGTCCTTTGTTTCTTTATTACTGCAGCAGCTGAATTTGCCACTTTATTGTGGCAATGGCAATGCAAAATGGCTTCTTCTAGGATGGCAGCTCCATGGATGTTTCTCAAGTGTTTGAGAAAAAGAGCAAGTGAAAACCTGCTACACAGACAATACCACATGAAACTCCATGCTTATTGCAACTGCTTGGAGAAGAAAGATCCTTTGTGAGATAACCAAGATCTGTAACACTGAAGCAGGAACTTCCTAAGTGAGTCTCGGTAGAGGGGTGTCGTTAACTCGTCCCAACAAACTTCACCTCTACTTTTAACAATGGAGAAAGAGAGATTTCACCTGCTAAAGCAAATTTTGTTGCAGCACCAGCTTAAATGGAAACTGCTGAAATGCTTAGCGGTGTTCCTCCATAGTTGCCTGAAAGTCATCTGTCGTTACCACATCTGAGTAGTGACAGTGGATTCTCATCCTTACGCCACCTCACATCAGGATGTTCCCATTTTACAGACAGAACACTGAGGTGGTGGGAAAAGCCCTGCGTATACGTGTCCCATCACCACTGTGCCTGTGGTCACACAGCAGTGAACACAGACCTCTTGGTCCAAGTTGAAGCTGCATATGGGTCAGACCTTCCCCTCTGCTGTAATACGAGTGTAGTGAGGCAACCTCAAGCACCATTTATGGTATGTGTGGAAAAACCAGGCCCATACTACCACAAATAAGAGTGATTTCGCTTGCAAAAGGACTGCTAAATAGAAACCTTTTAGAAGGTAACTCTTTGATATGGCTTCTGTTACTCAGGTTTTGTTTGCTTGCTTTAAGCAGTGTATTTCAGAGTTTATGAAAACAACAACATGGATGAAAGTAGGAAAATAAAATGCAATTATTTGTTGTTTGGTTTCACACCTCATGTTTCAGCTGAAATGTTATCAACGCTTAGGCTCATTAGAGAAACCCAAATGGAACAAAGCCACTGAGAGTTTTGTGCTCTCAGTGCAGGGCTGCCCTTACCAGAGGCAGCAACGTGGGTGCAATTCTGTAAAGACTCAGAAGCGATGGCAATTCCTGCAGCATGGTGTGTCTACTGGGTATTTATAACACCTCAATGCTGGTCTCCTGAGGCAATTTCTGACAAGCTCTGGTATTTACTTGGTTCTGTTATGTTTATGAAAGTTACACAGCTTCAAAAATTGGAACCAAAGGGACTTTCCTCCCACACAGCTACACTTGCAAAAACCAACAGAAGGAAAAGGCTGCCAGAAAGGGTGGAATGAAGCTGTTCTTTGCCACAAAATGTCAGCTTCATCAGCGCACACTGTCCCATCACTTTATTATAGTTCTATGGTGTGGGGGTGTTGTTTGCCATTGTGCCATTGTTTCATCACAAAGCCTTTTCCCTCAAGCCCTCTTTGCATCATCTATGGTTTCTGCACATTCTGGACTATCCAGTGAAAGAATTTGTATTTTTACCAAGATTTAATTTAAAGTAAGTAATTTCATTAGTTTTGCGTTGTTATAACCCAAACACTTTCAGACGCCTTATGTAACTATTGCTTAAACACAATACATTTTGCTTCCAAAATATTTATAATGCCTACAGAAATTAGGTCACACTGATGTTTTTTTGTTTTTACTTAAAGTACATCTGGCTCAGCTTTTAAAGAGTAGCGATTTTCAGGTAACTGGCCAGACAGTGTAGCGAGGCTCAATTTTAAGCAAGCACTTTGTCTCTACACTCTGAAGGATGAGTTGGTTGGAGGACACACAAACTGACTAGGCATTTATCTCAATGGCTCATTTATAGTGCAGGATCTAAAGAAGAAAGACTTCTAAATCTGGATTATTTCTATAGACTCTTACCAGATTTAAATATGAACATCATTGTATGACCTCACTGATTACAAAGCCCCATACCTCATAGTAATATAAAATCCCACTGTCAGAATGGGATGGATCCCTCTTCTGTTAAAATTGCTTTTAAAAATTCCTACTGGTGTTGGTGGCTTGTCCAAACCCACTTCAGAGTCACCTGAAAGAGCTCAGTCAAGATATTGAAAATGACACCATTTATAAAAATAGTCCAAAATCTCCTACACAAAATGTCATGGCTTAGGAATGAAAGTTGAATAAATAGAGCTCAGTTAGGGAGGCTTCTCTCGGGAATGGGAACTTGGGCATCCAATAAAGCCAGTCGTGGAAATAAATAAATATCAGTGGATCCTGCTTCAGCCAGGTGTACAGACTGTACAAATGTGCAGGCTCTGTCTTCGGGATAGCTGTGTTTTTGGCCTCTGTGTGTACAGGCACAGGGAGCCAAATGCAGGATGCTAGTCTTTCTCTTTTGGGTCTATCAGTCTTGTGCACTACTCCTTTCTCAGTTGTCTTCTCTTGATATTAAATTCTTTACATTACTTTAAAAAGCACAAGAATAGCACAGTTTCCTAATGGTTTTCTCCACACTTATTTCGAAAAGTAAGAAAACAGATACGCCAGCCAGCGCCTGCCAAGCTCAAGTTTGGTTCTGGAACTATTTCTTGAGTAGACAATGCTCTAAAAATACCATTTTTCACAGTGAGAAATATAACACAACCACAACTGCACACAGGCTGCTCTCTGGGGGCTCCATCACAACAAGTGGAGCTTGGAAGCTCCCTCAAAATCCTCATGTAATATCAGAAGCCTCTGTGTGCTTATATGTGCACACACACATGTAAGACATGAAAGTACCTCAGCTTCTGTTGACTGCCCACACTTGCTTCATTATACACCCTTGCATTTCTGTCTAGTTGCATTTTCTACACTTGATTTGTACCTGCTCTATGCTCAAATAAATGGGGTAGGCAAAGGCACAGTGCAGTGGCGAATGATGCCCAGAGTACTGAGAAATAACACAGGTACATATTTAGGGCTTGTGTCCCATGTTATCTTAGGTAGCTTCCCAAAAATAGCTCATGGAATTATGGTCCGTTACAAGATACTGGAAAAAAATTACATAGCTGCTTCTGATGCCAGCAAAACTGAAAGCATGTCATCAGTGTATACTTAGTAGATATTTATAAAATCTGGGAATTTCCACTGTCCTTATTTCATAACATATTTTTCTTTCTAAGCATCTCATAACCAAATATTAAACAACACAACCTGCTGAAGTGTATTTAGCAAAAGAAAGTTTGATCCCAGCCTACTGCTGCTCAAAGGTGATTGCAAACGTGGTGTGTGTTGTGGCAATACGTAAAGCATACCCAAAACACCCTGCTGTGGGCTGTACCCCCCATTTGTGGATGTGCAGGTCCTTTTCATCCCTCTTTCTGGCCACAGCCTGCTGGTAGGCTGAAGCAATTACGAGTGTAGAAATTTGCAGGGGGGAAAAAAATTACTCTAATGAACGGTCAATTGAAATTTCTGCCAATCATTGGTCAGTATATTTAGAGAATTACTACAGTAATTATATTTTATGAGCATGAGTCATTTTTCTGTTTTTAAAAAAGTGCTTCACTTTACCCATCTCTTTTAGTACATTTCCATTTGGTGTGGTTTGGCTGCATAGGGAAATGTGGCAGCTGGTTACTTGAAAATATTTAACAAAGCGCCAGATTGCTCAGCTCTGGCATACCTGTGGACCACATATAGAGACCTAATTGCAAACATCTGTCCACCCACCCATGTAACAGCTAAGAGAAGCCATTTAAGAAAAAAGAAGGCTAAAATAGTCAACTTTGAGGGTGAGGAACTGCAGAACTACCTATTTGTATGTTTATTTATTCATAATATATTACGAACTAATGGACTCCAGGGACAAATTCCTCTGCTGTTTTCACAGAAGGGCAGTGACAATGCGATATATTGCAGTACCACAATATATACTCTGCAAACCAAGCAATGATGGCTTATAACAAAAGCATAAAAAAATTGAGAGCCTTCTTATGAGTTAAAGAAGGAATTTCTATGGCATGTGTAAAACAATGAAGAGGAAAGGAAAAAAAGCCTTAGGGTTCCATTGGGAAATGCACCTTGGAGCTAGTTATGTGAATTCAGCTTAAGATTTTTGTGAACAAATTAAATTACTTTAGTGTCAGGACTGAGACTCCAGATCCAAACTGACCTTCTCACCTGCAGTGAATCACATACCAGGGAGTGCTGATGGGTTCTTGCTAGTCCTGGTTTTGACCTGAACCTCTGCCCAAGCTCACCCTGACCCAAGCACCTTAAATTCAGAGGTTGCCATCAAATTCAACAATGACTAGGGTCACTTCAGTGTATTTTCTACCCTCCAAAACTGGTTGTATTCAGATCCCCTTCTGAAAATGCGTCTTTCACAGTAGCTTGAATGATCAGAATGAAAGTCCTTTGCTAAAATTCTCCAAGCTTTGGGATGCTCAGAATCTAGGCCCACAGTAAAATTTGCTATTTTATGTTATACTATACACCGTGCCCTGCTGCCAGGGACTCCTGCCCCTGCCTAGGAGGCAGTGGAGTGGAACACCCCAGCAAGGATAGTCAGACCCCTTCATACCAAGACTTCATTCATATGCAAATATTTTAAAGCTAAAACCGAGTGCTCAGTTTACTACATGTGCAAACAATCCACAAGGAATTATTAAATTAAATACTAAGTTTTTCCTGCCCATTTATTTTCTCCTTCACTTGTTGTTAGACTCCAGGTTCTCCTGAAAGGCAAGGGATATCTGTCTGAAGAAATTTACCCAGGGCAGAAAAGAGGTTGAGCACATGGCTTTCCCTGCTATGTCTCAAGACTGTGAAAAACACGCAGGTGAAAAAGAATCCATCAGTGCAATGTTACAAGAAGCAGAACATGCATTCACAGCCTGAACAAAAGTAAAACTGAGGATGTGGTGTAGGACAGTATTTGCTTGGACTGATAATTTCTGGATGGTCAAGGTCTGAATTCTTTGAATGGACTTCATTTGCCATTTGAATGTACCTCATGGTGATTTACAATTGATATGATGTTGTGATACCATTACTCACTGTACAGCTCCACAGGCACGTAACAAATAAATCTGCACCATATTAAAAGGCGAGCTGAAAATCAGCTCCAAGCATTTATTTTGTGGCACAAATTCTAACTTTTTCCCAAAGCCAAAATGCTGTCTCCCATCATAAATGCTACACATAAATACTCTGTAATAGGAACAAGGTGTTAGATGGAGGATTGCAGGCTCTGCTTAGTTCTTCATCTTTTTTTTCCCCCATTTCTTGACATATAGCAACACAGTTGTGCTACTATTAGCCTGACCGAAACATTTTTTCTCCAAACAGATGCAGTGAGACCTAGACCTGTATCAGACAGAGGCATAAGATCTGAGGAAGGGCATGAAAGCCAGGCACAGATTGCTACTGATCCAGTGATTGCCAATTTGTTTGTAAAATTGAGTTTCCATGATTGTCATTTCTGTTTATAAAGGACAGGAGGACAATCTTCCCCATCTCACTCATGGGGAAGTATTGCTGGAACAAGACCTGGAAAACAATAATTACACAAGAATAGATACTGATACTCACACAAGAATTGTGTCCTGAATATAGACTGGAGATGCTGGGTTTTTTTCCCCACTTTGCATTGGTTTAGTTATCTCAGATGCATCCTAAGTTCAAGATCACATCCAGCTTGGGGATCATAGTCATTCTGCATATATTCCAGCTGTATTTCTCCAACCAAAATTATCATTATTCACCCTGAAGGGCTGGATTTCGCACTTTGTGCTATTCATTTCCATTACTTCCATCCTCGAGGTCATGCAGTTCTCTTTGCTTGGTATTTTAGTCCTCCTCTGAACGGACAGTGCCTTCCAACTTCGTGTCATCAACACATTTCATAAGCCCACTCCTACTTTTTGATCCAAAACCAGTCCTTGAAGAACTCCATTAATAGCCTATCTCCAGCCCAATACTTCCCATCTTGACACAGTCTGTTGTCATGTCTGCTGTAACCAGTTTTCTTGACATCTTACAGCTTTTTTTATGCATCCCCCTTTTCGTTACTTAAGCAGACGCTTCTTCACATGGCACCAAAACAACTGTTTTACTGAAATCCAGAACACTGTATTTCCTTTGTCTAGAGAAAACAGTCATATTGAAGAACACTATGATGTTAGTCTGGCATGACCAGACTATGACCAAACCAGACTAAAAATGGCATTTTCCATTTTCCTGCTTATCTTTATTCTTATCTACAAAATCTCTTTGAGACTTGCATGTTGTTGTAAAATAAATGACTCTAAGATAACCAGACTACCTCCTCCTCTTCTTAGCCCATTTTGAAAGATGCGTATGGTGTTTTCGGTTCTTCAGTTGCCTCCTCTGTCTCAAGTGTCCTGGAATGAGAATTGAGTTGGTCATTTCATGTGCTGCTTCCCCAAAATCTTTGGAGATTAACCTGTCTATCATTCCCCCCGCTTCCCGCCGACAAGTTTGATGTGGCGGTTTGAGTTCTGTTTCTATCACCTTAAGACTAATTCCCACTGGCCATATTGTGTCTCTCTTTGTTGTCAGTGTCATTGTGCATAAAGGGAAACAGAAGGCATGGTGCATCAGTTTTAAGAAAAAATCATTATTAATCTCCACCTTGGCCTAGTGCATGGCTGTTTCAATGCCTTGTTGCATGGCTGAAAAACTTTTTGGTATTTGTTTTATTTCCTCCCTAAGATCTAACACAGCTTGACTTTTGACAATTCATGTTCTTTTCCTGCACTTTGACCTCTTAAGATGCTGCTTTCTCAGCTGATTAGTCTTTCAACTCATTTTTTTAGTCTCTCTGTTATTATCCATGTGATTTTTAAGGTGGATTTTTATTCAGTTCCTTCCTACAAGGTCCTTTCCTGCTTTTACCCTTACTTAGGAAGCACGTTTCAGATATATTTTGGACCTCTGGCTCAAAGCAATCTCAGTTTTAAGTAGCTGTTGCTTTACAGCCTATATCAAGATGTGAGCAAGTCCCTCCTGAGGTGATTCATCTTCATATTTTTCATGAATCCATCATTATTACTCACAGTCTTACTTCATTCCTGACTTTTCCTGATCATTGCAGTGCTTGAAATACCCTTGGTCCAGTCAAGACTGTTCTGTGCCTGTACAGAATGGAAGATTCCACAGACATTGAACAATGCCAAAGGTAGTAAAAGTGATAATAATAATCTTATAAAACCATATTTTTTGTCAAGATACACATATTCACACAGAGAGACAGAATGCATGTTAATGCAAGACTAAAAGTGATCTATCAAGCTTAATTATTTAAATCTCATTAACAGTACCAAAGTATCAGATCTGAGCTCACCATTGTCCCAGTGAAAACTGGAAAGGAAATTAATCCACGTCTCTGACAGCTCACAGAAGAAAAAGCATTTTAATCAGCATTACTGAGTTGCCAGGTGGGACTGAAAACAGGCCTTGAGCAGACCACTGGGTAAAAAACGTACCATTTTTACATAGCTACACATAATAAGAAGACCATACTTAAAGAATACTTAATATTTATACATACTTAGACCTCTGATAGCATTACCCGAAACCCATTTTCAATGTTTAGCTTCTACTTTGCCAAACAATGAAAATGTGATTGAAATAGTTATTTCTTCTACTTGACTTGCTGCTACTCAGAAGTTGAAATAAAGATATTGGACAGCACCAAGCACAGAAGTGCCTGGGTAGTCAACCAAGGTGTCTCTTATAAGAGATAACTAATTATAGCAATAAGAACAGTTAAAGTTCTTCTTTGCTGTTTATGTCTGGACCTAATCCAAATTAGAGCAATGGAGAAAGTCTGAGCTGTTGTCCATCTGAAGAAAATTAGCACAGGCTAGCACACAGAATGCCAAAGCCCTAACGAGCATGTGCTATTTTAAGTAGAAATGTCTGAGGTGAAACACTCAGCATTGTCTTAAGGGGCTAAAAGCTGCCTGGCCCTCAGCTGGTGGGACTGAGGTATAGGGAGACAACCTCTAGCACAGCTGATGTCAGGAAGGGGCAGAACTGCATTTCTGATGCTCATAGAATGCATGGGCTACACCCTCAAGCTGTACAGCAGCGGAAGGAGGAATATAGCGTTGCTTCCTTCCAGGCACGCTGTCCAGCTGGGCTGCTTGAGTCTTTTCCAAGGAACATTCCCAAGGGAGTGCCAGGAGACATCCTGCCTCTCTGAGGCATCACAGATGAAGCATTTCACATGCATATCATGAAACACAATGTTTAGGGCAAGACTGTGCACAAAATGAGATGTCTAACCCCAGAAGAACACCCCTAACTAACCTGTGCATTTGCCTGAATCATTGCTTCTCAGTACATATCACATCTTTGGGAAGACCACTATGAGTCACTAGATAGGAGTTCCAGACACCTATCAATAACTGCATTCTAGCACCCATGTCATCATGGCCATGTTATTTCACACAATTCTGCCTTACTTAGGCAAAGCATTATCTTATCTAAGAGGAAGCAAAGCAGTCACTACTAAAAATGTGTACGTACTTCAGGACAACACTTTTTCAGGCAATTTTAAAAAGCACAAATGGAGGTTAAGCTCTTAAACCTCCAGCATATTGATGATTCCCTACCCCTATTGCCTTTTTTTTTTTGTCTTCTCTGAACGTGTAAAGAAACAGCACAGACAATACAGTAATTTTTGCCCTATATTACATTTTTTATTTGCACCCACAATATGCAATTAAAAAAAAATAAATCTTGCAGTTCTGACACTGGCAGCTCCATAAACTTCAGAGGCTGCCCTGGATCACTCTATGAAGAAGTGTGCTTGAGTATATGTGTGGAGGGGCTCATTCCCTTTCTTCTCTGTTGACTACAGAGGGAGCCAAAGGAGACAGATGCCAAAATTAGGAGATTATAACTTCTTATGTGTGTGCCCTCCAGCCACTGAAATTAATAGGAGACATCTGAGTGCCTCCCTGGTTAGAGAGAAATTAAGTGTGCTTCTGACTGAAGTGTGCTTATTCAGACCTATGGCAAGAACAGGTTGTGTTGGTTCTGCTCCCAGGCAACCTCCTACAAAAATGTAAACCAGCTATTTTGCCGGGATCCTGGGATAATGTTCTGGACCCAGGAAGTTAGCTTTGTGGTAAAGGAAAACATCAGGTTCTGCACAGTTTGAAGCTATTTGCATTTGTAAATGTACCCACGTAACTCTGTTGAGGCAACACGGCTGAACAGGTGTAAGTCAGAGAAGAACTGAAAACTAACCTTAAGCTGGCATTTCAAATCCAAGCCTTTATTTTATCCTGTGCTTTCCTTTAGTGGCCCCATTTTGCCAGATGCCAAGTATCTGGGGTTCTGCTCAGGTTCAGCCACTGTGCACAAAACTCAGTAGGGGAACTGTAGTTAGAACCTCATGAACTCCTGGGCCCTAAGGCTGACCAAAAAAAATCCTCAGGGGCAACTTTTTAAATGGTTAGTATTCAGCTCGGGTGCCAGAGACTTACAAAGTGCTCATTATAAATCTTGTGGAAAATCTGACAGCAAAGGGAAATGTCTGAACTGGAGCAGATCTCTTTTAGAAGTCAAATTTGCAGTTTGCCATGAAATACTCTATTTTCAAATTCTTATTTTAGGATACTGGATTTTTATCAGTCAGTAGCTAATTAACAGGGTTTTTTTTTAAAAACAAACAAACAAACAAACATAACCCACCCTCCATCTAACTAATCATCTGAGAAAGGAACAGAATCAAATTACTTTCCTTCATATGACATGTCAAGTGGATGGTATCTTGCAAGCCAAAGACATAAACACTAACTCACCCACATAATGTTATTACTGACTAAAATAAAACCATATGATGCTTCTGTATCAGTGCCTGAAAACTTAGTTCACTAGATTCTAGCAACACAAAGTGTCCCTAATGCTTCTGGTCATATAAAGTCCAATGAAAATGGTGATAGTGATTTTTCAAGGAATAGCTAGAAAGTGATTCCCCCAGTACAGAAGTTGTCTTGGCTGTTTGCCATTACTGCCATCCAGATAATTCAGAAAATGTTCAAAATGCACAGTTGACAATAAACTAAATCTTACAGGTCTTTGTCAGTAGGCAGTGAAGTAAGTGAAAGAACTCAAATTAAATTCAGTGGTTTTTGGAGCTGCCTCTGTGCTTCACACCTAACATTACAGCTACACATTCAAACACTGGCTGTTACTCACAAACTCAGAAATCGTGTTACCTAGTTTTAGGAATGACTGTACAGTCAAGGTAATGTCTACCCAGAAGACAATTGTTCCCATCTGTTTAAAAGAAAACATTCTTTCATTATAGTTACATACTTTTATAAGAAGAATAGCAGCAGAAATATATGAATTCTGGCTGCAGTACCGTTTTACAAAACTACTGGTTTTTAGCATAGTTTGATTTTTCCAGGCAATGGAGCAAAATATAAATTACCTACAAAGTCTGCTGTCCCAACCAGCATATTTGAAAATAAAATATCATGGCTTATATAATAATATCTTGTCATCCCGGAACCTTTAAAAGTTTTACAAACAAGAATGAACTTGAAGTATCCCCTTCTATTACATCCACTCCACAGAGTGAAAGTGGCATGTCTACTCACAACTATGCATATTCAGGTCATTAAATGCCTGTGGGCTTTTTTTTCAGAATAATTTTGCTTGCAGCATGTTGATTCGCCTGCTTTCTGCAGTTAGGGAAATGCTGGTGGGAACTGCCCCCACTGATTCACACTGGCTCTAATGGCATTTCTGTGCATCTGTTTTGCCTACTCGTTCCCTGACAGCCACGTGAGGTGAGAGATGTGATGTTTAAGTATGTATGAGAAAAAAAATCAGACTTAGAGTTTCAAAATGCAAATAAGATGCACAAGAATTCAGAAGAATTTATATATAATAAAGTCAAACAAACCCAGGCATTTTTGGAGCCACAGAGAATACAAGACATGTGCTATTGACAAGAAACAACTAGTTTGGATTTTCATTCGTGATAAATACTCAGTAGCATAATCACAGACAAAAGAAACCTATAAATTTTTTCATTGTAATTATTTTAAATAAAATACATTATTTTTTTCTCAGCCTGATCTTTGCTGCCAATTGTGAATTGTACTTGAAATGAAGCAGTAAAACACAATTAGCCATTTTATGTAGCAAACTAGCAGTTTCAGATCCATGCAGCTCTAATAAAAAAATGTGGAGTTTTTGAATTGACAATCAGTCATAGATTAAGATGCCTACCAGAAACAAATACCTGCTCTGTATTTTTACAAGGAACACTTGATACTGTAGCCTCTCTGCCTGTTCTTTTTTTCTCCTCCTTTTCTACTCCACCAAAAGAGTTGATTTATGCCACTATGGTCAAAATTTCATTACCTGCTTTTTAAAGCAGTGGAAATAAACCCTGTCTTGAGCAACCTGGAATATGTGAAAAATCAAAGTTTGCTTTTTGATCTTTTACTTAAGAATATTGAACAGAAACTCCTTTTCTTTTCTCTCAAAAGCAAGTACCTTGATTAATTTTTTTTTTTTTTTTTTAGTAAGAAGGAATGGAAGATTAAAGAAATGGGATATGGTTTATAAACCTTTTTTCCACAGGCGTGCCCTATATGACAGGCTGTGTCCCTGGAACACCTTGGCTCAAATGTAGTAGCTGTGGGTGTGGTGATCATTTCCTGGCACAAGGAGGGATTTCAGGAAAGCACTGACTCTGTCTTCTCCACCCAGGCAGGTTCCTGACCTCTACTTACAAGTGACGAGAGCCTTCATGTGCATAAATCCTGCAGGTTCCTTTGACCAAACCCACTCACAGTGTTTGCATTGCGGGACTGCTCTCTTGAAAATACAAACGTATGCATAGTGTGCCTGAGGGTACCCAGTTGTGAATTATAGAGTGCCTTGTGAGCATGTGTGGTGTTTAGTTTGAAGATACTCCCTCGCTTCCCTCCCCACTTCTTATTTTAAATTCAGCTTTTCAAAAGCTTGTTACCAAAAATATTCTGATAGATCTGTGGTAGTGCTGACTGGTAATAGCTTTGCAAAAGAGTGAAAGATCATTTTATAGACTTCAGCTTTTCCTGGAATTGCTGCTTTTTTCCTTTCACTCCCCCCCCCACCGGCAGCTATATTTAAAACAGAAAAGAAAAAAAAAAAAAAAAAAGAGTGTATGAATTTATTGCTATATGGGGCTGTATGGGCAGCCACAGAGATCAAAGCACCCTCTGCACTGAACAGGTGTGGCATGGAAAGTGCCAATTCTCGCCCTTCTGTGTCTAAGCCCTGCTCTGGGGCAATATATTTGTTGGGTGAGACCTTATGCAGGCCAAGCCTGGAGAGAGCCTGAACTAGACAAAGTCACACTGAATAGGGAGAATGGACACAGGAACTGTCTGTGCAGATCAGTCTTAGATAAGTGGTAATAAACTAATTCTAGCCCCCTTCCATTCCACACATCTGGCTTCTCCTGGAAGCTTTACAAGGCAACCATGGTGGTAGTAAGTAGATAATCACTGGGCTAGAGGTCTGACCCTTGCAGTATGTCAGCAGTGGCTTGGGCCAGGAACTCTTTTTGCCTTGTACACGAACTTTTTTTCTTTTTCTAGAAAAGAACAACAGAACAGCAACTGTGGTCAATGCCAAAACCACTGTACCTGTTCAACAAATGACCCTTCCCTCTTCTTTGTCGAGAAAGACCCAATTGTTCTGATTAATCTTGGCAATAAAGCTGTGGTGGAGAAGAGGAGCCAAGGAGAAAGAGGAGCATGAACTGGAAAAGGACAGACCATGTTTCAGGCATATACGTACCAGTGCAATCCTGTCTAGGGGCTGCAGCTTCTGGTGTCTACCAGTACCAAGTGACTCTTGGTTACTTTCAGCTGTTACTGAGAGATTTGAAGCCTTTGGAGGAGCTTGAGATGTGTTCACCAAGCAGAGCACGGCTTGGGTCAGCACAAGGGATCCATCAAGGGTCCATGTAGTAGGCCAGCAAGCCTGGTCTTTGGAACTCTCAAAAGTTTAAATGGGCTTGAATAGAGCTCTGCTTCTGTTTAACAAAGTCCTGGAAAAGGAAAAGCCTGGGAAGATCAGGACAGAAACAGCTGGGGCTGAGAAAAGGAATGTACCTTCTGTTTTACAGAGCATCTTCTGCCAAATATCAGATTTTTGTCTGAAAGTATTTGGCCATTATATCTATTCCAAGGAAAGCTTCTAGATTTGGGGGAAACGGTAGGAAAAGTATATTTTTTGTTAAGTTTTGGTTTTGCTTGATTCATGCTCAAACTTTCCTAAAATAGTCACTCTTGGAAAGGGAACAACCCTGGAAAAAGTTCAGCCAAAAAGGCTAAAGTTTATGAAAATAATAAATAACTGAAACTGGGCCTTTAGAATGGAAATATTTAGATGAACTTAATATTAGTGGTTCAACATATAGGTGCTTCAGTGGATTTTGAGTCAGAAATATAGAATGCAGGAAATGAGTGGGAGAAAATTGCTGTGTTGTTTTTTTTTTTTTTCTCCTAGGGTATTTTTTAATGAAAACAGGAAGAAACTAGAAGATGTCCTGTACAGTATGTGATACTGATAGAGTTGGGTTTGAGCAGTGACACATCCTTGTGCTTCCAGTGACTCATCTTCAGTGGGTGAAGTGATTTACAACTGAAAGTGGAAAAGTTTTGTACAATTTATACCAAATGTTGCAAAAGATCTGCATGGCACTCCACCCAAGCAGATGATAATATGAAATCTCAGTCACAGACAAACACTGCCTTGCCTCCAGAGACACAACAGATGGATGCAATAAGGTTATGGCAGTTACCTACCATTCAATCCACGGTAGGCACCAGGACTGTGAAGTATTATTAGCTCAGCTTGCTCCTTCGCAGGATTTGGAAACAATTATCACCTGTCTACACAGAAGCCTCTTATTTCTCTTGAACCACCTATTTGGTCTTCATAGTGGTAATCTGCACAGAAATTAACACTTTCTGTGAATCATTCTTGTCACCTTTGCAATGAGTGGAACTTTAGGGTTCCTTGGTGGTCATCAGCCTGGACCCTGATTTTCCCTAAGCTCCTTCTGCATGGACTTCAGCAAAACCCAGTCTGGCTTGCAAAACATGAGACCAAAATCTGCTCTTACCATTAGTATTGTCAGTGGCCTAAACCAAGAATAACCTGACAGAAGCATCTGAAGGCCTTTGAGCCTGGGGCCAAATGGCAGAGTTGGAGGTCTGGCAGGATATATGACCCATGCATAACCAGGGAGTGGACTGGAAGCCCTGGCAGCCATGAGGAGTAGGTTCCAAGAGCCGTAAGTGACCAATAAGTTAACAGCCAGCACAGGGGTCCAACTAATATGCTCCATCACAGGACAGATTTTCCTAGCTCCACTCTCAGGGTTTCCTTAAGAGATTTCTAGCAGAATTTTTCAACATTTAACATATATTTCCTCTGAAGCAGAGATAACTGTTTCTATTAGTTACTAAATAGCTGGTGTCTTAACTGAGAGTGCAGTTCATAACTTGAGAGATGTGAATGAGGCATTCACACTTGTCCTTCCTCAACAAGGAGGAGATGGCATCAGAACAACAGAAGACAACTGTTTCAGCAAGGGAGGTAGCATGGTGTTGGGAGGATAAAAACCCTCAAGAGTGTAGAAAAGAAAAGAAGGCGAATAAAGTGAAATAAGAAAGTAAAATTGGAAACTTCAATCTAGTAAACTAAATGAGGCCAGGAGAGGGGGAAATCTGAGTCCAAGTCCAGTACTGGCATGAATTCACCTAATGCTTCTGCTGTAGAACAACACACAAGAAAACTGTGATTTTTCTGAATCTTCTTAACTGATGGGTGTCCACATTCTTGTGATACTTATTTGGAGCTGAATGTTTGAACTTTCCCCAGTGAAACTGAAAATCCTGCTCAAAGTACTCTGCTCCCCTGGCAGGCCAAGGAGCTCACACAGTAGTGTAACACTACACAGATAAGTCAGTAAGAAAGAGGCATAGCAGAAACAGTAATTGTTTTTGGAGGGGTGTCTTTCTGAATTTCATAGAAATACAAATTCTTCTTTTACCTCAAATACTACACGGGCTAGTCTAGACTTAGTAGAGATTTAGGCAGTCAGAAGTTAAATGTTGATATGCATATCTATACACCAAACTGGCGTATGTTTTCTTCCTATTTGCCATTTCCTCCCTATTGGGTAGACCAAGATGTCAATAAAAACATCACTTCTGATCTAATTTTAAAGTAAAGCAAGCTACTGTGCAGAATGAAATGGCAAGCTCTTCCTGTGTCAAGTGTCTTGAAAAGTCATGTTGCAAGCTTCGTCTGTATGACTGCACATAGTGCAGGGCACAGAAACTTCTGTTGCAAAGCTTCATGCCTGTTGTATCACTAAGACTGCCCACATGAACATCTAAATCTGTGACTCCAGCTTTTGTACCGATTAATAGCCCTTTCTACATGTCTGTGAAAATCCTTTGCCTGTACAATGTGCACAGGTTGCCAATCACTGCATTTACAGCGTGTGTAAATGCCTGAATTCACCATTTGTTGTTGTGCAGCCACTGCCCAAGAGAAGAAAGAACCTACCAAATCTTGCATATGAGTAACACCATACTCTTTTCTCTGCTGCCTTTGAGATTTTATAAGGTCCAGTCCCATCCCATGTAGTTGTCTTCCAAGAGATAGAGCCCAGAAGGGACCAATTGCTTTCCCATTAGCTTTCCTACATTTATAAAACATAAATTAATACAGACTACATTAACACGCAGTTCTGCTAGATCCATTACAAAACCTGGAATTCCTTCCAAGCCAAGCAGTAGTGCTTAATTTCAGATTACTGTAAATCATGACTGGCCCATTTTGCCTTTTGACTACTGGGATGTGGTACAGGAGATGACCTTTGAATGCACATGGTCATAGCTTTATTTTGACTTTTGCTGCTTTTGGCTCTCTCTGCAGCAAGAGCCAAAACTGTTGCTAGCTTCTGCAGAAAATGCTCTCTGATGCTTCTCTGGTGCTCAAAAGCTTCTGTTCGCTCTGCAAAAAGATGAGACCATTTAAAAGGGTATGATCACAAATGGTGAAAGTGCAACAAATACCTCTCAGGAAATAAAGCTGATAGACAAGGCTCAGAGCCAACAATGTAAACACTTGGTTTTCAACTGTGCCTGATTTCCAGCTTCCAGAAGTTCAATACATTCTACTGACATCACTCAATTCTCAGGATCTCTGGGCATAACCACAGGATTTCAGTTTTCTTCTGTAGGGTCACATTTTGACTGTAACAGTATGGGGCAAGTCCAAAATAACTCCCTAAAACCACGTAGTCCACCGCCAGAGACAGGGATCTTTGCTAATCTTTAGAGTCCAAGAAGTACCATGAGACTGACTAGACAAGTCTTCACATTTGCTGAGTATTAAAGCCTCTAAGGACTCTTGTATTCATGAATGTCACAAGCAGTGACAGTATGGAAAAGAGATTGACCGCCTATGAACTCTGAACTCCAATATGGATTGTGATAATAAGAACACAGGAGGCATTTTTATAAATGCACAGATTAAAGAGGATGATGGCATGTGAGTGTGAGGTCCATGTTGACCCCTAAAGTGTGACCCATGCACAGCTATACTGAGTGCAACACTGACCTTGTTCTGTTTTCGGAGGTTGATTTTTTTTTACTTTTATTTTATGAAATTTATGTCTAGACATAACCTAATGAAATCAGTTTCAGAAAGTTAACTTACAATTTGTCTGACAAGCTCACAAGAGGCTGTGTTTAATAATGAGTGAATTTCAGGTTATTTCATACACAAATAACCAAGGGCTTTCTGAAGCAAACAAAACAACTGTTTGTGTATTACAAGAAATCTCTGACTATGTCCTAGGATTGCACAGATCTGGCTCAAAGCTTTTCTGAAACTAAGCAAAATTCAGCTGCCCAAGGGCAAGCCCTCAGGGCTCACCTGGGACTAGTCTGCTCCTCCCATGGGAAAAGTTAAAAAGTAGAACTAGGACATCCCAGGAGGCTGTTGTGGAGGATGGGACTTGCTTCAACTCCTGCCACCCAGGAGAGATTGGAGTAACCCAGCAGCACCCAAACTCTTCCTCTCCCACACCTTTAAGCCTCACTTCCTAAAGCTCTAGCATAAACAAACCACTGGAAACAGCTGGTTTACTGCCCTGACAGGGCACAGTGCTTGACAGCTGCCAACTTTGACGATTCCTGAATCTGGCTTTGGGAATACTAGATCTTTTTAGTGACATTTACTTCCCATTGCATTATTTGCACATAGAGAGACAAGATACCCAGCATCCCAGAAGGTAAATCACCACCTGTTTGTTTTCTCAATGTCTTTGAAGGTACAATGGACAAGCGAGTTATCCAGTTGCAGACCATCACCTACCAAGGATCCAGTGCTATGAAACCAAATGGAAGAAATGGATTGAAAGTAAAAGTTTGCACTGAAAAAAAAAAAAAAAAAAAAAAAGTGAGGTTCAGTGCAAAAGCCAATCTGTAATTTTCAACACAGCAAAGTTTCCACTTTTTCCAGTTTATGCTATACTTGCAGCTATTAGGAACCAGGTATCATTTCTCAGACATGTATGAATGGATAGACTCAGTGCCCTAAAGGAACTCGAACACAAGTCATTGCCTTGTGTTCTTCCTATGTAAACTCTCAAGTCATTTTAGTTGGCTATATTACCCTTTGCTTCCCCTGCTAAAAACAATTTTGTTGGCAGGGCTGCTTTTCCTCTGTACCCACATTTCAATGACGGGTGACGTGAGGTCTGCAAATATAGAGCCAAACTCCATGGTAATGCAAGAGAATGTATTTATGACAGCAGTGGATTTGTGTCTGGTTGCACTATGGCTGTATGAGGTAGACAGATGATAAAATTATTTGGGGTGAAAAGTATAAAGTGTTGCTAACATAGCTATGGTAGGTAAGCTCTACCACAAATCTGTTTAAGGGTCCCACACCGAGTCTTACAAAATACCAAGTTATTTACACAAATGTATTTCAGAGTTCATCAATGTTACCTGCATTTTGTCCTTCATTCATTCTATCCTCCCCTTCACAAAACTGTAAACTCATTTTTTTTAAAGCATGGCTTGCTATATTAAAAGCTACAGAGAACTGGTCATCAGTGGAATACTGCTAAAACCAGAGTTCAGTTTGGAGACAAAAGGGCCATACCTGCAGCATCAGCAGCCCTGGCTTGGGGCTACACCGCTCTATAGTGCATGTGCACATTGTGCGTACAATGACCCAAGTGGAAAAGGAATTCTGGACATGTAAACAACTATTTGTCTCCTGCACTCTGAACATAGACCCATTATCTTATCATTCATTAGCAGACTATTGAATTCACATAATCAGTAATAGTTTCTGGAAGCTGTTTGGCAAGCAGATATGGAAATTACTAACTCACAGCTGGGTAAGAAAAAAATGGCAAATACACTGGTTGTGCTTTCTCTCTTCCCCTCCACCTCTCTTCCTTGGACACTGTAGATTTATTGCCTCACAGTATTCTCAGATGATGTTTTCATAGTCACTAATGAGGTCCCAGCAGTTTTTTAACAATAACAGGACATTACTACTCCTGAGATATATTACGTGTTTTCCCCATTTTTCTCCATTTCGGTTGAATACTCAGAAGTGTGCTAGCTTCTGAGTTTGTTATTATTATGATTGATAGTCCAGTCACATGATATAAATGACTGCTGAGGTGTAACTTTTAAATTGTTACTTTGTATACAGCTTTAAAATATAATCTTTTAACATGCTGTTGATTGCTTTGTATCTAAAAATGACAAAATACTTGTTTGGTCGTTTTTGTTTCTACAGGAAAAAGGCAACACAGCAGAGATCACTTCTTCAGTACAACTGTGCATTCATTTTTCCTCCCTGCAAGATTCTGGCTTCAACCCACGATAGCTGGCAGTGACAAAGTAAGCCAAACATATTTACTGGTAATACTTAATTTGTTTGGAGCAAACCCAACTCATTCAGACCCTGATTCAAGAAAGCATTTAAACATTTGCTTTATTTTGCACATATGTTTAAGTTACACTCACTTTGAGATGAGTCTGTGTGTGTAGGAAGGCCTTCTTTTTCTTGAATCTGATCTTTCATACACAACTCTTCTCCAATAAAAGTTTAATTTAGGATAGTTGGTAGCATATTGTTTCTGAAGTCAAGATCTAGAATTTACTGTCATTTAAGATCATGGTGTTAAGAAATTGTTAAAGATGAAGTCATGTTTAATATGTATTGAATAGGCTTTAGTATGCACATGTAAGCAAAGCAGAGTTTAGGAGATCAGTCTCTCTTTCACCTAGTTCTCTGAAGTATAAATTAGCTATCTTCTGAGCCTGTGATTTAAAATCTTTGCTCTAAAGTGTGAACATAGTATTCTGCCAGACAGATACCTGCACTGAACACCATTCATGACACTGAAACTGTCCAAGGTCTCAACCATCCCAATACCTCTGCACCTTTAGCCTCAAACAAATACATATCCACAGTGACTCCACACATATGGGACTACACACACCTAAAGTTAGCCTTGTGTGTATCCTCATGGTCTTGGGACCAAAGCAGCTATTTGGTGGGAATGAGTAAAGCTGTGGTTAGGAAACTCCCAGAGCTGCTATTTTCACAATTAGCTCACGTCTCACTTAACACCTTCCAAGCCCCTTCAGTCTGCAGGGAGACTTGCTATGATCTTCAGAGAGCATCCAAAGCAGAGGACCAGGTCCACACCCACTGAAATCAACAGGTGCTGTGGCAACCGGATTCATGGGGCCAGAATCCCTCCCCAGGGAACATGCATTGCTGAATGCAATCTGGGCATGCACACTTTTTTTTTTAATAATTTAAATCATTTTCCTTAGGCTACATTCATCTTCCCTCCTCTTTTCCCTATGCAGATGATTTGGCAAGGGAGGCAGTAGGCAAAGTGGACGAAAGAGATTATGGAATGAAGGAGAAATTCTCATAATTTGGGACGCAAAGCAAAGATTTTATTGGGTCAAATTTATTTTCCTTTTGGTGTCAACTAGATTTTACCAGGAATTTTAGCTATTCAGTATACTCTGCTATAATTTTGTTCTCAAGAGATACAGGGATGAGGGGCTGTAGCTTCTGTTTAGCAAACCTTGATCCCAAATCTGTAAGGACACCCTCATGGCCAGGCACTTTCTTCTGCTGAAGCTGGATTAGATGACAGATTTTAGCGCTGTAACTAGTAAGCTTGGACTTTTCAGTCCTATGCTCTTTTTTTAACCAGTTGCCAGATTCAGTCAACACACGCTTCGAATTTTACCCCACCTCAAACTCTTATGATGCAAATTTTAGTAGAAAAGTGTCACTCTGAAAACCAAAAAGCTCTGTCAAGGAACTTAACATTTCATCAACAGATATATTATCAGCAACTTGCTCCTGGCAACACCCCTGGGCACTCTCTGTATCTAGATACAGTGCACGTCTGCCTCTTGTTAGCTGTTAGAGCTGTAATACTTTTCTTCAAAGTTACTTGCAAGAGTCTTATCCCCAAGTCTCTACTATTCCTCTCTTTGAGCTGCTTCGGCCATTTCCAGCCACAGAAAAAGAGCCAGTCCTTTAGAGCAGATGGCTGAAAAGAGTGGGAAAGAGGGGGAGAAAAATCACAGAAATGGCAGTATCCTGGTTTGAAAAGGCATGAGGCATCAGCTCTTACCAGTGACTGAGGTTGATAGTATAAGGCCCTCAGATTGCTTATTTTGAGCCCTAAATGTAGAACCTAAACTTCCAGCAAGATGGGATATATTAGCCACAGATTGTTACTGCCATGTGCACAGCAAAAGCGTACGGCCCTGCCCCTTCTTGCCTTTCAGGACGTTTGTCCTTTTTTTTGTCCTTTCAGGCAAATTTAATCCTTTCAGGATGTTTGTTGTCCTTGATTAATAACATCAGATGCCTATAATACAATTTCTCCTGTCAGCTACCACCTCTGCTGTCAGGCAACCTGGTGTTATAGAAAGTGCCATAAAGGAAACTAAATTTTTCATTTCAGAAGCATGTTTTCACCTGAGTGCAACCTGATTCTGGCTGAAAGCTAGGAAAACCATCTTAATTTTAGAGCTACGGGACAGGCAAAGCACAGTCTTATACTCAAAGATTCTCTAAACTATGCTTTTCCTGTTACAGAGTCAATCTGTCTCCAAAGCTTTTGCTTTTGTTTTAACTGGAACAGAGGAGAAAAAGATTAGTAAGATTAAAATAGAAGAATAATTTTCTCAGTTCATTTACATCCGCTCTTTAGTTTTCTCTAACAACAGAGAACAAAGCAGTTAAGATGTTCTTACTAACAAAGAAGTATTCAGTACAATAAAGTATTACCCAAGGTAAAATCTTTCATTTCAACCACTCAATTATTTCCTAGTTATGTCCAGTTTAAAAGAAGAGGCAAAAATGACTTGGCTCAGTTTGAAGTACTGAACATGAATTGACAATTTGCTGTTATGAACACCTTCTCCCTTCCCATGCACAAATTCATAAATATATGGATAGTATGATCAATATATCCACTGATCATTTGAAATTCCAGGTAATTTACTACTGGTGGGCCTCTAGTTGGGAGCTTTCTTTCCCCAGCTGATTCAATATGTGCTGTTACCTAAAATTAAAATCAGCCTCATACAAAACTGCTGAAAGCTTTATGTGCTCGGAGAACACACCACACCTAAATGCAGCAGGACATTGTTTCCTCCCCATAAGAGAGATTGCAGAGTTACAAATAATGGTTCAGTTGCCCAATGTATTTTTAATGGATTAGCAAAGTTAACAAATGGTATCTTATTTCTGGCTCCCTCTGATATAATGTAATTCTTTCAAAAGCATACTAAATGTTCCAGTTTAACGACCCTTCGTCTTTTCAGGGAACAAACATACGTGTCCCTGTTGCTCAGCCCTTCACATCAACCTTCCAAAAAAATAGGATAAAAGCTGTCCTGTCTACAGCTAGCTGGATTAGAAATACTCAGTTCTAGCTCCACTTTCTGATAAAAGGAATTTTGACAGCTGGGAGACAGCTTTAAGTAAACTGAATTAGGTGGGGAAGATGTCAGGCTGCCCATCAGGGACTACAGCTTCTGTCATGGTGATATCAGTTTATTGTCACCATCATAGGTGTTTCTGGCAAGGGTCACTGGTGTCAGCTTGTGGGTTACAGCCAGCCACAGTGATCCTAACGGGTGTGTGTGCGCGCATGAACACCTTTTGTCTTCCCTTCTCCACCCCCCCCTTTTAAACCTGACCTTCTTCCATCAGAGTGACTGCCTCAGGCTCTTGCTTCTGGTTGGAAGGGTGGGGTGAATGGTTTCCTCTTCCTCCTCCCTTCCCATCCCTTCCCTGCTCGAAGATCACTTGGCTGGGAGAGACAGAGGGGAAGGGTGTTTCTAATGCCAAGAGCCTGAAAGGACTGTAAGGAAATTTTGCATTCCTGTTTCAGGCAGGAATAGATGCAGAAGCAAAGCACAAGGCAGGGAAGAACAAAATGAAAAATCCCCAAGCCCCAGTGAGGTGCTGAAGCCACAGACAAGTTCCATGAGCAGCAGAGACATCCAGGTACCTGCAAAAAGCCTAAGCAGCAGTGGGGCTTCTCCCTCCCATCAGCTGGCCAGAGATGCAAGCTGGGGCCTGTGTCCCAGTTAGAGAGCTGCCAAATCCCTTCCAGCCTCACTGCTGGGCTGTCCTCACTATTTCAAACCAGTCAGAACTATTTTCCTTATAACCCACAGTCCAAAAGAGATTGGGGCTGAGATGCAAGCATTGTGGTCCACATTGAAAAGTGTGAAGTATTTTGAGCGCAAAGGGTGATAAGAGCATCCTCATTAGGAGAGGGCAGAAGAGCACCCTCATTTTTTCAGCAAATGCAAATGAAGCTGAGGGGACCAGCTGTCCACTTTTGCTGGCAGTTTGAACACTGTATAGCAGTAGAGGAGCTGGCTGAATCTCACCTTCGCCATTCCGGGGCAGCTAGGGTGATGACTTCCCTACACAGTCAAATAAAAATGGTGTTGTCTTAGAGCTAAATCACAGTTCCCCACTCATTCTCAGGTCAGGCTTTTGCAGTCTGATGCAATCATGGTGAAACTTACTTGCTGCTTCAGTCAAAAGTTTTGAACCTCCCAGATCAAAAATACCATGCTTTTGAACATGCATTTTGAACATGCTTTTTGAACCTGCCCACTTCTCAGAATCCCACCAAGTCCTATGCACTGTGGGGGATAGTATGATCACGTGACAAGAGAAATAAGGCATGACTACCAGAGGCTATTCAGCTAATTCCACATTGCTCACACGGCACCACCATCCCCTCACATGCCTTTCGGGAATGCTACCACACATCAGAAACACAGTCCTGCTCCCAGAGGCTGGCAGAGGATTGTGCCAAAGGGAAATCTGCTCTCCTGGCAAAGCCAGCACAGCCTGCTCTCTTTCAGAACACGATGGAAAATGCACTTCTTTGTTCAGCACTTTTACTAAGTGTAAAAGTGTAAACCCCTTGATGTTTTGCCATCTGGATGGCAACTGCTCCCCATTCTGAGGAAGATGGGTAAAAAAGCAGAGCATGTGGGTGCAGCCTTTTTTGCTCTAAGTTTTGACATGGAAAACATTCAGTCTGTCAGGTGATTACTGCCATATTTATGTGTAATAATAGTAAATAATATTAAAAGAACAATAATCTGACAAGCACCACTGCTGAGCTGTGTTCTGAAACCAAAACAAATCAACAGCTCTGTGAAAGATGAGGCTGAAAAGACGTCACATGTGAGGTGCAAAGTGACTTTGGAAATGCATGTCTCCAGCAGAAAAAAAAATAAATTAAAAAGCAGGAAAAAAAGGGCATATGTTTGTTTGTGGAGACTGGGTGGGGGGCAGGACAGTGAGGTGGTGTGGGAGACCTCATGGAGAGGAGGGCAAGAAAAACAGGAGAATGTAAAAAAAAAAAAAGAGAGCAAAGGACTTTTGTGAGCTTTTTTGCAGATGCTGGAGCAGGTGGAATGCAGAGTGTTTACACAGTTCATATTTCAATATACTAAGAAAACATGGGGAGTCAGGATCTAAGCTGTTACTAAGCTCTCCTCCCTCCTGTCCCAACCACTTCTTTAAAATCTGCCTTCAGATCTTGGATAAAACTGCTCTCTGCTGGACTGGTGGGGCTGGGGCAGCAACTGTGCCACCAGCTGAGAAAACAAATTTGAGAAAGAGTGTGCGCTCAGGTTAACAAGCCTTGGGCAAGCGAGTCCCCCCCCTTTCCCTCTTCTCACCTCCTATTCCCCAAAGCCCCTGGAAATAGTGCGCTTGGGTAGAAGCTGTTAGGCATCGGATGGCAGACAGGCTTCAGAGCAGCAAGGGGGGAAGAGAGGGGAGATTTACAATGTTCCAGTTTTGACTTTTTGCATAATGAAAACCAGAGGTCTAATAAAAAACAGCAGCAGTGACACTGTAATGGCAAGGGGGACAGAGGGGGGAAGGGGAGGAAAACAAACTTAGGATAAAATAAACATTGTGTAATCAAGTAAGGAATCTATTTCCATCTACAGATACAGACATAAACACACTCTCCTCTACTAGTTCAAACTGAGAAGATTAAATCTGGTAAACTGAACACAAGATAGGTAGGAACATTTCCCATTAGCAGATTAGGCCTCAGCAAATGAGCCCAGAAAAGAATGCTGGCCACAGGACTGTATGAGTGGCCCAAAGATGTGTTCATACTTACTTGCCACTCATCTTGTGTCCTGATTCTGATTATTCAGAAAGGAGTCAAAATTATATTTTTTGAAAAGTTATTGATTCACTTAGAATTATATTGGCAGGGGGGTCATTGAATTTACATTTCTATTACTTTTTAGGGAAAATTTTCTTCTTTGTAGGCCTGAGCAGAAGAAATAACAGAGAACACATGAATACCTTGGTGGGCTACTTGACATCCTGTGTGATGTAAATTATATTGTACAATAATTTATATCACTGATACACATAGTGCTTGTCATCGTTAAAGCATTGTGGAAACACTGTAGTCAGGATATATCAGCCAGTGACAAGACCTGTCAGCCCTGCAGCACACAGAGCAGTTAGCATCCGTCAGAGCTCCTGTGTGCCACATCCACTTCAGGATGCAAAACTAAAATTTCTCCATGGTTGTGAGTGTGGGACAGAGCTGAGGATGGAAAGAAAGGGGTCATGGGCTGCACTCTGCCCCCTTCCAGCTGATCTGGGAAATTCAGTTTCTGCATTTAATTTGCAGATTGGTTTAATTCCCAATCTGTGATACCGGGAAGATCACTGAACTTGTTTGACTTCTCCAGTTACTCATCCATAAAACAGTTTTATTTGAGGTGGGAAGCTCAAGTAGAATTTCTACTTGAAATTTTTACAGGAGAAGTAGTATAAAGTGAAAACAATTGCCTGAACCGCAGTAGCAGCAAGTCATACTTGCTTCTTTGATATGCATTTTTTCATTCTACACTATTTACTTCGGGTTTGGAACAACACACCCTTTGACCCCATGCCATATTATTAATGATACCCTCACTGATACAGTCACAGTGTCCTGATGAGACTGGAATACAGCACTGGAAATTCAATAGCTGTATCTTGCACCCTGTTCAAAGACCATGACAGACAGGCTGACTGGCTTGCTGAGCTCCTGCTCTTAGATCATGTTTGGCTGATGCTAGGTCAGCTGAAGAGCACTAGTGCTGACTTTAGGTGTCCTAATATAATCTCCTACATTGGAGAGCAAGGCTTGCCATCTGTGGATTTATCATGGCTTCATGACTTCTGGCCAGCACGTTGGAGATGATGTGCTGCACTCTGCGTAATTCAGAACATACTTTGGAAAAGTAGCGAGTGCTTAATGGACAGACTCTGAACTTCTCTGGCCAAAAAATAGATTCCCCCAATTCCTCCCCTCCCTCCTCCTCCCCCTTCTTTCCTTAAGGAATTGAATACAAAATATCATTCATGGACAAGAGGCAGTAAAACTGTTGGGGAACAAACAGCCATAGAGTCAAATCCAAACCTGTGTTACATCATTCTTCCTTCACTGCCTGGACAAGTAACTAACCAAGCTGACACCTCGCTGTTCTGAGCTGTGTATGGGTCCTGGTCCCTCACTGGGATGTCCTGTCACCCCAGTAAAGACAAAACCGGAAAGCTGTACCTGTGCGTTCTGTCTAAGCAGCTATGAAAGCGGCAAAGGGCCCTTTCCTGTGACCACCTCCAATCCAACAGCACCCTCCACTGTCTGCTCGGGGTAGAGAGAAGCCTGCCCGGGTAATTCCCTTTGACAAAATGGTAAAATCCAGCCAGCGCAGATCATTCTAATTACGACAGATTACCCAGCTGTTTGAAGAACACAAATTAATACAGAAGATGGCAAGTGACTGAAACACAGCCATTCGTTTTGAAAAAATTATAAAAGGGAATGACACTACAAAAAGTGCAACCCACTTTGGAGTAAAATTAAAGATGAAATCATAATTAGTCTACTGTGTATATTCTACTATGATATCATTCCAAAGAATTTTAAGTTCTTTATGGTTAGTATTTTTCCCTTATGTTGTTATTTGATGATACTTCTTCAGTCTCAAGGAAATCCAAGTCAGATGTGCTTTCTCACAGTAAACCTCAGCCGTTTTAAGTTAGAGTGGCTTATAGCCAGAGAGCTATACACATTTATGAGTCACAGCTCCTTTCGGTCACAAATGCAGGGCACTAAACATGACCACCAGCTACTATTTCTAGGTTGGGAGGCCTTTCTGGAACAACAGTGGCAGGAATATTTGATGAAAACGTACTATAAAAATAGACTGGTTTACTCAATTTTTTTCTTTCCCTCATGTACAATTTTTTTTTCCTTGCTTCTTTTGTTTCATGTATGTTTCTTCTCCTTAAAACTAAGTTAAGTCTGCCATCAGCATTCACTGGTATAAATGAATGGAACAGAACTGACACTGAGGGAGAGCCACCTCATAAGCAGGGAATGAGGTGCATGTACTCAAAGTTTGCAGACGAGAGAGGAGGAGAGGGCAGGAGAGTGACAGGCTGCCAACAATAGCTGGAAGAAGAGAGAAATGATGGAGATGAAGGATACAGCAAGGAAAAAGCAGGTTCCTCCTCCAGCCCTGTGGACAATCTCTTATCGCCTCCTAACAGACCTGGAAGCTCTCCTTTAGGTTGTGATTTCTGCTGCCCTGCAACTGTACACTCCAATTCTTGTGCCATGTACACTGCAGTACCCACAGTACCTCAGCAGCTTCTCCATCTGTGCAGACAAGGAGTGGGAGCATAACACAGATATTGCAGATTAGCCTGAATACCCTCAGAAGCTGCCTGACTTACAGCACAGAGCATCAGTTCCCAGCAAAGCAGAGACGGGTCACTGAGGAGGCTTCCCCATAGTGGCAGCAGGGAAATACAGGGAAAAGTCCCTGTACTGCCATATCTAGACACTGGTGCAGAGCTCAGATTAAAGATCTTTCTGATTTACTAGCTGCTGTCATTTTGTTTCCATACTAGCACTGCTGGAGTTGGTGACAGAAGCATGAAGAAAAGCAGGGCTTTAGGCGGAGGTGGCAGTTGAGGCAAAATGAAGGGGCCAGTGGGCACAAAGAAAAGGAGTAAGATGAGGCAGCAATAGTGAGGCTTACTCCAAGGGGTTTGGAGGACTTGGACCAACCCTTCCCAAGAGCAGTGAGCCACTCTGATGAGTGGATGCTTTGCCTGAGGGCTCTTGGCTCCAGAAGGGACATTGTTTTGCTAACAGACCTTGGGAAGGACCCTGGGAACTATTACAGCTCTTTGCAACGCAGAGCAAGAGACGAGCTATGATTAAGGTGTATGGGAGGGTAACAGCTCTTTGACAGCTGTCAAGGAAAAGACCTGCTGCAGATGTTGCAAGTGCATAAAGGAAAGTCTGCTGCCACAGCTCGATGGTCACTCATTTTAGTCCACAGGGCTGGTGAATGAGGTCTGGGTCCAGGGCAGGAGCAGCATAGCTGTGACAGTCTCTAAAGATGCAGAGGGACACCTGACAGCAGGTGTGTGGGGCTGCAGGGAGATAGCCAAGGAACTAAGGGTACAGTGTCCCCCACACTTGCCTTCATGAAGCCATGCTTGAGCTGTGCTGCAGCATGCTGCAGAGACACTGGGGCTGCTTAAGGCACCAATAGCTCTTTGGCTGCATCAACCTATGGTTTGGTATGGTTGCTTTGTACAACCGTGGTCAGAAGAGAAAGGGACTCATAGTTCATGTGGTGACAGAGCTAAGTTATTACTGACACCAAAGAGAAATAGGGCATCTCTGTACCACATTGTTCTCTCTTTATTTAGATTTCAGAACTGTTGCTTAAATATTTATCATATACCCTATTTGTAATTGTAATTATCAAAGGGAGTCCAACTCCCATGGAAAGCAGAAGAGAGCTGGCAATACAGTTCCCTAAGCTCCTTCCAAAACTGTCAGAAAAAGAAAAAAATGAAGTGCCCCATTTAATAATCCAGAAGCTTTTAACAAAAACATACACATAGCACATCCAACACTCACTTCCTGCCACATAACAAGCAAAATACATAACCAAGAAAACTCCAGGCTCAGCCTGAATTTTCAAAATGCCATTGTGCAAGTCTTTGGAAAGATTTTATCCAGCTCAGGTCACTCACATTCAAGACCTAATTTATCCAGACTGGGACAATTGTGGAAGATTTCAGGCTCGGGGTAAGAAAAGCCTGATGTGAACAGAAGAGCCTGGCTTGTTTAGTCTATCAAAAAGAAGGTTGAAATGTGTTCACTTTTTATAATGCATCAAGGCAGTAGACACCAGGAGGGCTGACAAGATATTTAAGCTAAAGAATAATGTTGTCAGAAGAATAGCAATAGACTGTCCCTGAACACATCCCCTGTGGAAATTATGACAAGTTTACTTGGAGAAAGGGAAGTAAATTTCTCATATAACATCAGTAGTAGTTGAAATGTGAAGCTCAATCAGTTTATAAAAGGGATTATGTGACATAATTGCCTGCATTAACGGGTGACTGAATCAAAGGTGACTATTCAGGAGGTCCTTCCCAACCCAGGCTCCTCAACTGGCCAGTGGTTTAGATGCCTTTCTCATTGGGTTTCCATGGGTTTCCACACTCAGATCTGCTGAAAATACATGGCTTCCAGAAAGCATAGAGCCTGAGTATCTTACTTGGGTCAGTCTTAAAGACACAACAAAAGAAACATCAACACCGTGACTTAAAAATGCCTTTTCTTTTACATACACCACCCTCCACCCCCCACCGGGTTCTTCTTGGCTTTGTTGTTTTGTTTGGGTTTGTTTTGGGTTTTTTTTAATATTTTCCTCAGGCTATTCTCTTTTCCACCTGCCTGTC
>JAAGNO010013805.1:56799-72413 GCA_033439905.1 Ceryle rudis | reverse complement strand
TTTGAAGAAAATTACTTTTCATTAAGAATAAAGGAAAAGAAATGTCAGGCAACTGCACCGTGTTGTAGAAGGCAAAAGTGATCCTGATTTTAGGAAATACCCCTTACCTTGCCTCTGAAATAAAAAAACCACCCCAACAAAAAAAAACCAAACCCCCTGCAACCCACCCCCCCCCCCCCCCCCAAAAAAAAAACAACCCCAAAAACTTGAGAGCTGTTCTTGGATAACAGGATCAGCATTCTCAGATACACAGTGGCTTTGAAGGAGAGTACCTGATACACTATTAGGTAGATGTTAACTCCCTAACAGCAATGCATTCTGGCGCTCACACCCTAATGCTAGTTTAATTATCCATCCCTGTTTGTTGACACCTATGTCTACCAGATACCATTCCACTGTGAAGAGTAGTAATGAAACACTCCACTGCCTTAAGGAATCTGAGAGGAGTCATTCAACTAGATGAGGCAAGAGGACATATTCCAGAAGTATAGGGGTAGATCCCATCAACCTGTATCAAATCCCTGTTTCCTGTGGTTGACAATTCCCAATACCTATAAGAAGAGAGCAAGCTGCTTAAATATTTAGAGACACTTGCGTGTGTGCACATAACACACACTGTTATTACTAAACAGTTATTACAAAAAGCAAACCAGGCAATTTTGGCAACAGAAATTTAGTTTGTGTTCCACTAGCATCTGCTGCCCTATAATACTGAATTATTTTCCATTTTTAGAACACCTTTGAAACAGTTTCATTATAAAACTGCATACCTACAGAACTGCTTCCAAGCTACCTCATTCTTCTGGCTTTTTTATGATTCATTACATGTTTCTGTCAATAATTTGAGCTAAAAATGTTGGGATCAATATCTGTACAAGGCTAAAGAAGGTATAGCTGTGAGTCCCAGCTTGAAAATGCAGTGCTTGTGTCACAAGACTGCTATTTGTAGCAATGCAGGAAAGGAGACAGAATAATGCATTAAACTATTCCTGGCAATTAGACATGCTGGTGATGAAGACTGCATTTATGCAAAAACACACATGTACACAGCATCTGAACAGACAGGTCAACATGAGGAAAAAGTAAAATAATAAATGACTGCTGCTCATATCCTTTAGAACTTATGTAGAAACCAGGAAGAAAGCCAGAGACAAGCAGCAAATTTCTGGAAGCTGAGATTGGCAATGCAGAAAAATCACTATTTATTGATTCAGTTCTATTGTTAAATGGAGGCCATTCATAGGTGCTGAAGAAATGTCAATGGAACATCAGCTGACTGCAGTTCCCATTCTATCAGCAACTGCACGCTGCTGGGCATGCTGCAGCGTGACAGTCGTACTCCACACTCAAGTCAGAACTTAATAACAGCTCTGCAGGTTAATCAAACAAAAGGGAAAAGTGCACACAGTAAGGTTGTTTCTTTCAGAAAGCTTTTTAGTTATTGTGGCTCCTGCTTCTTCTACGTCTATGCTGAGGCCAAGCTATCATGGGCTAGCATCAAGCACTGTTTACCAGAATGCCTGAACTAAACAAAAAGCTCCAAACCTGGTATTTCTACACCTGCAATTAATGGAATTTCAGAGAGAACATGGCAACTGAGGCCATTCGTTGATAGGAAGATAATTTTCTCGCTAAAGACAGTAAGTTTGACATAGCTTTCTGAACACTACACATTGTGTTAGATTTTTCTCCCCAAACCAGCAGTTCTGAAATACTATTTACAAAGTGAGAGATCTGTGGACAAATCAGTGAGTAACACAGCTGTTCACAAGAACTGTATCAGTCTGAACTATATTAGTCATCTGCCTATATTGAAGATCTTCACATTTAAGAAAGAAGTTTCCCACTGTGAACATTCATCTTTAAACTGGTTGCAGCTTTAATTCAGACAAGAAAGCAAATGGTGAAGGCTGCCTATTAACCACAGGCAGTCTGGTAGTTACAAGGCAACGGAGAAGTTTTAAGGCCCCACAGTCAACTCTTAAAGTATAGATGTGCTTAACCAGTACTGTGCAGTTGATTGCTCATTAAGAAGCACAGATGCTAAAGTAGGATTAATTTTTAGTTATCACCTTGCAACTTTGTCTGAAACCATACAAAGTATAAAAGCATTTCCCCCGGAACATGTAAATATTTGGGTACTTGATTTTATTTGTATAACATTGCTTTTGAAATCTAACCAGGATCCAACCTAAGATCAAGGAGGGTAGAGTAATTAAACAAAAATATTCATTAACAGTCTGAAAACCCTTTGGGTAGGTGATATTCCTAGAGAAGCTGCTTAGATGATTTTTATAACTTCCAGAAAAGGAAACGGCTATCTCTCCAGTGATAGCTGCATTGCTTCACCAAGGTTTTGCCCTAATGACTCAAGGTACTAGTGGTGGTCACTGCATCTCTGCCTTGTGAAAACACTATTATCTTGTCTGTTGTTTTCATGCTGCCTCTTTAAAAACTAAAAGTGAATCCAAGCAGGAGAGTGGGGTTGTGTGGGAAAGACAATACCAAAATAAATAACATATAGAATAAAAACCACAAAACAATTCAACTCCCAGTATATATGCAGCCTGTGTAAGTGAGCCATAGTTCAAACTGGTCACTTTAAAGGACTTCCTCGTCTATATTTAAAGTATCAGTCCTACACCAGTGAAGACTGTTAAATCAGGTGAGCTGCTAAAATGCAACTGATCTGGGCCCTGGGGCATGTCTGTTCATGATATTTGGAAGGCAAGATAAAATGTCCCATCTTTCTAAAGGATGTGACTTGCTATCAAGTTGTCACATATGCCCATGGGAGGACTGATGGAATCATCTTAGCTGAAGCCCTATGCACAGCCAGTGGACCCAAAGAGCTCATGTTTGTATTAACGCTGTCCTTTCCAATCCCCCATTTATCAGGTCCCTCCTCATCTGCCAAAATGTGCAAGCATTCATCAGCACAATAAATTCTTACTTTTCAGTCTTGAGAAATATTCTGCAAGTCCAACACTGCATCATTCACTTGGAGAAATGTAACCAATGAGAAGTTTTCATCCAGAAACAAAAAAATCAGATCACCATAATATTTAAACTATGTCTGAAGTTTTACAAACAGAGAGGTTGGATTTCCTCAGGCTCATGCCAGGCTTCTTTAAGACAGTGAAACTCTAATTCCATGTACAAAAATGATTTGGCAAGCCTCTGCTAAAACTGACTTCATTTCACATGTATTATGCTAGTTTCCTCAGAACGGTGGCTCAAACCAGATCAAAGCACAAAACAAAGTAGTCAGCAACCTAAGCTCTAGTCGACATACAATTTCTTTTGGCTGTTTTTCTCAGCTGTGGACTTGTCCCTTCTTTAGACTCAGCACACCTCAGAGTTGACATGAACAGGCAATAGGACATTTTGATTTCAAACCTCCCCCAGGTGTGGGTATGTGGAATCAAAGCACACAGAGATTCCCAGAGCACAAGACACAAGGCCATCTTTCATGACGATTGCTTCACTTTAATAAAAGATACCAACTAAACAATGATCATAATCCTCAATTTGTACAATCCGAGGAAGTGTTTGCTCTTTCCAATCTCTCTTGTGGAAAATTAAGGCTGACACGCTCAATTTTACCTTTTTTTCAGACATTTCTTTCCCCCATAGTTTTATAAGCCTTTTAGCTGACCACATAAAGATGGGGTGATGTGGCAGAGTACTCTTAATTGAAAGTGCTGTGGAACTGATTTAAATCTGCCTCTGTGATGGAGAGGGGCACAGCCTTGAGCTGAAGGCCAAGTTCAGAGCCAGTGTTGGCACAGGGGTTTTCTCCGACTGCTTTAGAGCCAGGCTTGATTTCTGAATTTGGCCTCTTTAGAGAAAGTGTCAAACAATGAGCAAAAAACTAGTGGTTATGAAACTGTGCAGTTATCACAGCCTCTAAGAACTCAGATTGTAACATATTATAGTTGTAACAAAAAAAAAAGCAATCTTTGCCTAAATTACTTCACTTGTTTGACAGCTGATTCCCATTAAGGGTTTGTATGGATCATACCAGTAATCTTGATAAACCTCTGATAAGGTGTCCAGATGTTCTGGTTTTGCCAGGTTCTGATTAGCAGTCCTGGGGTCCTGTCAATTTAAGTTGGTGTTTGCTGCCCAGGGCCAGAAAGTGAAAAGTTCTCTACATCTGATGTCAATTCTTCAAAGAAGGACCCCCTCCTTACCATTGGATATTGAGTCCCAGTTGGAGAGACTGCAAATTTGATCAGTCTAACAGAAATTACAGGCAAGCCTGGAAACAATATTCTTATCTGCATGTCCTAGAAAAGTGCCATTCTTCTTCGATGCTTCGCCTGTACCTATGGACAGATGTGCCCCAACTTTTAAGGGGAGATGGGACTGCCTATTGTCCTGTACAGACAAAACCCCATGCCACTTCTCCCTGCATGCTGCCCAGCCTTGTGTCTCAAATGTGACCAAAGGAGAGGGGGGGGGGGAAAAAAAAAAAAAAAAAAAAAAAAAAAGAAAAGAATACCAAATCCTGGCTAGATAGGGCTCATTTCCTCATGGGAATTCAAGGGGAGCCAGAAACAAACATCAATGTAGAGGTAAACATATATGTGAGGCTCTTCCTAAAGCCTGGTGTTCAGAGAGAGTCCAAGTTACTCAGCTCTCAACTGCAGCTCCACGGATGGCATTTTCTAGTCTAGCACAGAAAGCATAAGTTGTCTCCCAAGGAACCTGTGCTTTAAGGAAGCTTGCATGGGTCTGTATTTAGGCACACCACCACTGCCTCCTCTTCTGGACAACATAACAAGGTCTGGAAACACGTAGCTAGAGAGGACTCCACCAGAGAACAGCCCTCATGTATCTCACGTGGACGAAACAGGTAGCTGATTTCTTGCCCCTTCCCTAGAACTATTTCAGCAATGATTCCCATTGCATGCTAAGACCATACACCGCAGGGACAAAAAATCCTCCCCACTTTTGCTGAAAGAGCCACTGGCAGGAGGTATAGGTTGTAGGGGGAGCTAGGCAATTAAAAAGTGAAACCCTGAAGTGCAGGAAGAGCAAGCAGCAGGTGTGCATATCCTCTAGCGCCCTTAATTTTTATCTCTTTTTCTCCTGCCATTATATATATACGCACATTGGAGTTGCAAATTACAGGGATGCTAGAGTCTGCAGAAAATCAAGAAGCAGTTACAGAATCCAAAAGTATCAGCTCAGGTACTGTCTTTTCATCCATATCCAAGAGGAGAGAGTTCTCCTGACAGTCCCAATCTTTTCCATATCAGGGCAAGGCACAACCCCAGGAATATGCCAGTGAGGCTCCACTGCCACCTTCTCTACACTCTTTCTACTTTCCCCATGGCTGCAGAAGAAAAGCAGAGATACTGGAACAGGCAGAGTAATTGCTGGAATTATCAAGGTCAACCCACAAAAGATTTTCAATCAAGGCCTTAATAAGGATATTTGATTGCCTCAGTGAGAGGTAAATCCAGGCACAGTGAAAGCTGTTCTATGAGCCTGGCCACAGGAGAGGAAAGCAGCTGCAGTGGCATCCCACAGGCATCGGCTGCTGCCGAATGCACTGCTGCAGCACTAGATACAGACACGCTCGGCACAGGGGTTTTATATGTACACTTCCCCAGCACACCGAAGCCCTCCTGGCTTAGTTTCAGTGAAAAGTCATCCAGCTGACTCCACAGCAGAGTGCCTTCAATACAAAAAACATCTTACCAGGAACATTAGCTGGTCATGTGAAATCTCAGAAGGAAAATGAGGAAACACATTTATCAGAATTATAAACTGATAAAATTGGAGCCTCACCTCTCAAACAATATTAATGGTAATTAGAATGCAGCTTTTCATTGAGCAGGCAAGCTAAGCAAAAAATAAAACAAACCAAGTCTTCTGAATATCTGTCCTGTCCTTGGCTCTACGAAATGTGTTGATGCAGGAAGCAGAAGCGTTGCTTTGCAGAGATGCAGTTTTCACTCTGTGCCCAGTACACTGTACTATGTCCTTTATGTACACTTCAGGCAGTGAAGGGACCTCACTGAGCGATATCCACTCATACTGCTCCTACCCAGTATAAAGTGTGCCACAAGCTTTGCATTCTTGTCTTCTTTAAGTGCAGTGAACTATGCTAGTTCATACCACAAAAGACCATTGTTAGATTCGCTAGAAAAATTATTTATAGGCTGTGCCATTTTTTCCTCTCCCCCCCCAACAGATAAACACTAACACCAAAATTATAGCACAAACTCTTAAAGTCCAATAACTAAAAACAAAGGTTAGTCCCTAAGGTCTGCAAGATGTCCTTCAAATTGAAACCGACTGTGTAACCCACAAATAATAGGGATACAAATTAGCTATGTGATCATCCACTTCTGCTTATCCAAAGCGTGTTCTTTTCTTGTGGTTTTTGTGTACACTGCATTTACACTGTGAATGAGCCACACATACCTAGTGATTGCCATCCAGTATTTCACATGGGGAAATGTAGCAATTAATGTTTTGGTTTAAATTCAAGAAAAATCTTCCCTCCTTTCTATGACCCAATGCCTAATCTGACTCTTACAACAACTACACTTGCTTACCTTAAATAAACATGTATAAAACACAGCACTTCTCTCCAAAAGTATAATACCCACTAAAGAGGAGCTGCAGAAATTCATTAATGCAGTGCTGGAAAAAAAAAAATAATGGAAAGACTAAAACATATTTCAAAGTTTGCACAGTAACCTAACTCCTTTTGATGTACAAGTTAGGCTACACATCAAAAAAGCCCTGAGAAAATTTCTTGTACTTCCTGATTTCAATGATGTGAAATAATTTTTTTTTCTGGTCATTTCCAAAGAACACAGCTTGTAATTTTAACAAAATGCTAAGGACCAACCCAGCCCCTGGATAGACTTACTTTCACTATGCTTTTGACTTTCAAGAAATCAAAGATGAGTTGCTCTCAGGGCATGTTAGTATTTTTACATGAGACCGTGAACAGAGTCAGGGGTTTGAGTGTAACAGCAGTTTTTGAGTAAAAGCTAAACATCACCCAGGAAGGATCAAGAAGCCTTTTGCAGAGCCCACAAGCATCTGAGTTTTAACCGGGCTTCATTCATGAGAGAAGGTTCTTCTTGATTACTATCTTGGCTGAACCCCCTCCCCAGTGCCTCCTGTCTGCAGCATGGCATGGCCACATACCAGGGCAGTCCAGTGCCTTAGCAGAGATTTCCAATGCTGGCAGCTGGAGCTCAGACCCCAGCCATGGTCAAAAGGAAGAGTGATGGTGGTGGTCTAGAACCGTCTCCTAGAGGAACTTTGTCCACATCATTTGCACACACACAAATACAGCCCCCACCACATGTATTTGGAAGCCAGAGCTTCGGAGAGTTGCCAACCGCTCCCTGCAGCGCTGGAGCAGCAGAGATGCTGCTGGTCAGGACAGCATCATGCTAGCAGAGCTGCATGGGAGGCCAGCACTGTCCCTGCTGATGCTCTGCCTGGTTTTGAGCCAGTCTGTGAGCCCCTCCTTTTCACTAGCATTACTCTGCCACAGAAGAGTTCGTATGAGAAAATATTTTGGCAAAGCCCCCCCAGAAGGTCCCCAGTCCATTAATGAATCACGCAGAGGATGTTCTCACCCAGGTGCTAGAAGCTGTGCTGCACTGGGCAGGAGGGATGGCCACTAACAGAGCTGCAGGCAGCAAAAACCCTCCTGTCTATTGGCACTTGACTGATCCAACTCATTCCCAAGGAGCCTTTCCCAGGGAAACACACTTAACACACTCGTACATACACACATCAGGGCTTCACAAATCCTTGTCTGCCAATAGCAAAATAAACACGGCTGGTCTGCAAGGCCAGTGAGAGTGGACTGAGAGCTGGAGTCATGCAGAAGCACATGTCCCACTGCTGAGGGAATCAGACACCCCAGCTAACATCCTTAACTTCCCCTTGCCCCCTTCTTTCCCACACCTTCCTCCCTCCTTCCCCCACATTTTATCTTTTTATTGATGCTTCTCCTTAGATACCTAGGGCTCCTTCTTTGGCCTGACTTCCCCCAGAACCCCTACTAGACCCATCTCCTTTATGAACTACTGGACCTTGGCATTCCTCCAGCACTACAGAGTTAAGAAAGACATCTATTCAGCAGTTCTGACTCCATCACATATGTCTCTGTAGAGTAGGTCAGAAGGCAAAACCTGCAGAGTGCAATAATATTTATACTGCTGTCTAATCCTAGAGGGAAATTCATAGGAGGGAGGCAAACCAGTTAAGAGAATGCCAGGTACCTCCAAACTGCAGGGCTCTGCAATAAAAAGGGGAACAAAGAGAGATGGTTTTAACAATACCCACAGTGTTTCTTAATCTAATTGTAATTTTAGTCTCAAGTTTGTCATCTAAAGAAACATCCCTTACACACTTTTATTATCCTTTCCTCTTTCATTGGAAAAGTTGCTCACCTAGGGAAACAAACAGAAAGCTGCTAGTGAAACAGTCCAAATATAGAGCAGATGCACAAGCATACCTTGAGAAATTATTGCTGGAGATATAAAATCTGATATTTTTTTTTCTTCCTCCCTATGGTTCTTTTCTTCCTCCTGTGGTGAAAATACACCCTGAAATGTCCCTGTTTTCTCTTGGACTGAGATGAGGTGTTCCTAATTCGGACTTGATTTATAGCATCACAGAAAGTATTAAACTTACATTTTTATGATACATGTATCCTATAAAGGGGAGCTTTTCCTTGCCCCATGGAAGCAGCTTTACCCTTTCCAACACCCAGAGTGAAGAGACTTAAACACACAACTCACTTGTCTATGAGAAGTATTTCAGTTGACAAACTGCACTCTAATAAAGGTTTAAAGTCAAGGAATGAACCTCAACCATCAACTGCACTTCTACTACCTGTAGCTTTCTGTCCTTTCATGTGAAAATTAAAAAAAAAAAAAAATCCTTCCTAATTCTTTCCACGAGGACAAAATTATCACCTCTAAGTAACAAAGGTCCTGAGTTAGAACTTCTTTTTGTTGGTTTAAGAGAAGAAAATCCTTCAAGAAAGAAATAATATGAACCAATCTCTTATGATAAATGTCTGCAATCATGGCGAAAACATTTGCAACAAGATATTAAAAGGTGGTATCACCTCAACTTAGAAACAGGAGGTGTACATGACTTTTACTCTTGTCCTTCCACTACCCTTCTTTTGAAAAAGCAGTCAAACACTGAAATGACACCTCCTAATTGTTCTAATTTCCTCTGTAGAATTATTCTTTCTGTTGATCTGAATAAGTCTTTTCCATCTAGAAAAGGCAGAGAAAGGTGGGTACCTTTCTTCCCTTGAAACTGATGGGCAGATTCCCATTTTTACTAGTTCTGATGAAGTGAAATAGCCTAGGCTGAGCTCAGATGTCTGCTGTTTGAGATACTATTTAGCACCCTGTTCAGCCTCCTGCTGCTGAAGGTCTCAGCCACACTTTGGAGCTGCATAGTTGCCTAAGTGCTCTTATACACTCAGTGGAGTCATAACCACTTGGGAGAGATTACCAGTCTTGAACTAATGCAAATAGATCCTGCTCCCCCAGCTACCAACAGCTCCAGAATCCCACACCACCATTCAAAGAGAAGAACTGCCTTGACACGGTTGTGAATCTCTCAGGCCTTGCAGGCAAAATGGCCTAAAAACTTGGGTACATCATCTCTGCCTTTAACAATGGCAGGACTATTGTTGGGCTACCTTGGAGTCTTTGTTCAATATACATGGCACTACAGAACAAGACAAGAGATCAGTTTTCAAGGTGGATACTGAAAATTTGCTGTAGAAGTTCATTATGTTCTGATTAAACATTAAGAAGGCCTGGTGGATATATATATATATGGTTTGAGTTTTCAAAGATGCTCTGTTTCTCACAACAGAATTGCCCATAAAGCTAGAATAAATACAGAAGGGATAACAGGCAAGAGAAAAGTCAGCTTTGAGTTAGGAATTACAATACACAGCAATCAGTCACAGCATGGGGTGATTTAACAAGGTTTACAGATGTGACAGATTGGCTGCACTTTGGAAAGTCCTCACTAATTTTAGTGACCTGCACTAGAACGTCAGTATCACCACCTAGGCTAGCACTCTTATTTGTAAGAATAAATTTATTTCCTACAGGTCTTAGGAAGATCTTTTCCTCACACATGCTGCATCACACGAGGGGTTAGGGTATTTACCATCTCTGCAACAGGATGCCAAGTAATAGTTCTTTGCTGAGTCACTTCAGCGGGTCACATGGGAGCATTTTGCTCCACTCTGCTAAGTTCTGTGATCTTAATAGCTCTTCACCTTCAGAAGCATCATGTCCACCCACAAAAAGTGCTTATGCAGTCTAGTCATTGTCCCATTCCAGTTGCCTGGATTTTAAGCGCTGCTCAGTTCCTAGTTCTTCTGTGATAGAATCAGGCATAAAACAAACCTGCTCCTGATTCTTCCTGTCAACAAATGAGCTAATGGCTATAAACTAACCTCTTCCTAATCTACTATTTCTGTGTATTAGCTAATAAACCTGTTCCAGTGACCCATGTAATAGCCACACTGACATTTTATGCTTGGTTTCTCAGTCCCATACGTAAATGATTAAAAACTACAAGGGTTTTCTTTATACAAATCTGTTAAAAGCTTAGCAAATTTTTTTGTTTAGTTTTTAGGGTAACAGTTTGAAGTGCAGGGTGCGTGGCAAGGGCTGGCATCTGAAGCCACTGCAGTATACATTTCAGTTTGCTTCAGCCAGCCACAGCAAGAAAATTAATGGCCTGTTCTCTGGGGCTTGCATGTTCTTCCTTGGCTGCTGTCTCCCACGCTGCTGGTGTATTACTCTGTTTTCACTGGAGAAGAATGCAGGACATTCAAGCTATTCCAAGCAGCATCCTTGATGTCTGGATTTCATGGGAATGTTTCACACCACAGTTATTGCTGTTAACTTTCATACCTCGGACTGTTTCTTTTGGCAGCTCCCTCTATTTTGCTATCCAGACAGACATCAGCCAAAGCAGCTTTGCTGCAAACATGAGATGCATCACTATCTGTCATATTGTTGCCAACAGGGAGACCCAGCTGATGGCACCCTGCTACATGGAAAAACAAGAGGGAAAGAAAAAGAAATTAAAAAAAAAGACTTAAAAATATAAATAAATCCATATTTGCTCTGATCTCCAGGAAAGGATTTCAACTTTTTCCATGGGACAATTTGGAATTTCAGCACCTTAGTACATTTAACAGGTATTTAGGCAAATGGGCAAGGAGACAGCATTTGTGAGAAATTCTGGTCATCTTCATGATCTTCTCCATGTTATAGAAACCTTTTTTTAAAGCATTACTCTCTAGGGGATGACTGGAAAGTCTTGGAGGAGGTAGGGGAGCATAATGAATGACCTGCCATCTCTCCCACTTGCACATCTCCTGTCACTAGTGCTGTCTGCTGTTAGGAGATTACTAGCCAGGCTGGGTCAACCATTTTTCAGGTTCTTTCATGTCAAATCATCCTCAACACTGGTTTGACACTGCAGGAATGAAAAAGGGCCATGGGAAGAGTGGGATTATGTTTGAAGCTGTTTCTGTATGATTTGATGGATACCAGGGAGAGAATACAAAACTTAGATTCAGACCCAGAGCTTTTTGGAGTTCATGGATCTTCATATGGAGAGCTTAGTTCAGCTCGTCAAATTAGGGACTAAAAAAAGAGTTCAGATGCCGATCTGGTTTGAAATTTTCTTCATGTAGAGTACAAAAAAGCAGGGCCTTGGACTGAGTTCACATACCACACAGAGAATAAACTACTGTTTGTCACAATGGACAAAACAAGATAATTATTAGGAAACTGTGTCTACATTATATTAAAAAATTCTGAAAATGCCAGATACTGTAGTGAGTACAAAAACAGAGCAAGACAGAAGTCTTTCAGCAGAAAATTTAACAGGCTTCTTATGCTGTTTTTCTTTTCACTTGGAGTGCTTCTCTATAGAAAGCTGGTTGCAAAGCATCAGAGAAAAATCTGCTGAGCACAAAGTGTTTCCTTGAAGCATCTCCAATTTGACAGCAGCACTTGGAGAGGACCCTGCTCCAGCCCTGGCAGATCCACTGCAGCCACCAGCTGGTTGCTTGCTTGCCTGCCTCCCCCCCATCAAGATTTAGAGGTGTCATCCTGATCGCCCTCTGAAGTCACTGGAGGGAGAAAAGCACACTTCCAAGATGGCAAGACAGAGGTTCAGCTCTGTCAGTGTTACAGCACACAGTACTTACTGACTGTTGAACTCAGAGGGTGTTTGGCTTATCTGCATTCCTTAGGAAATAAAGACACCCCAAACAAGATGCCATCGTTCTTCTGTAAATACTGAAGGGATGGTGCATCTTTTGTCAGCCAGCCATTGGTGTAAAATCAAAGAATATCAAGTACTAAGGAAACTACAGACTTGGAGGGGGGTAGGGGAGTTGGGTTCAGCCCAGTTCACATCTTTCCTGCTAGTATAATCATCATCTTACAGACAGAGAAGAAAAACACAAAGGCATTAATGGTTTGTTTGAGGCCACACAGGAAGCCTGAGAGGGGGCTGGAAACTGAGACCGTATCTTCAGAATCCAAATCCTTAACCACAAGGCCATCCTCCTTTTCATAGCTGTCTGTACTGGGAAAAGAAACAGAGTAATTCTGAATCCTGTGGGCCAATAAATTATAATACAATGACATACAGAATTAGTGCTTTGTGCTGGCATATTCTTTGCTGCTTACAATTACCTTACCAGGGATCATCAGGTTGCATTACTGGAAGACCAGTACATAATTTAGTGGAGATATGTCTTACTGTTTTGTTAGACCTATAAATGAGCTTGGTAGTCTCTAAATCTATTTACTAGTGAGTAATGGCCCATATTGCAAAATCCTTCCACAATTTATCATCATCTGTAATATATTTTGAAATTACTTCTGTTGGAAAAGCAAATGATGCAGATGAGGCTGAATGACACAGCTGGCTAGAGGAAGCTCAGACACACTGCCAATATGTCTATCTGGCAATACTTGCTCATGTTTCTTATCATTCTTGCTTTTAAAGGTTGTGATGGGGGGGAAGAAAATTAGATTAGTAACCTTTTTTTTTTAAGCATAGTAGTCTAAGGATCAAAGGCAGATCAATCAGCAGAGGGTCTGGGCCCATTCATTTCCACAGGTGCCAACTGCACTAAAACACTATCAACTAAGCATGGGTATAGTCATCCTGCCAAGCTGCTCCCTGCAACCCAACAGACCATAGTATAGTATAAATTAAGTAAATTTCAGGTGCAACTTAGGATTCCAGAAAAGGTTAATTACTTTGCTACCCCTGAGCCAGTCCTTCCCCCATGGCGATCCTACAGCATTCTGGAAAGCAGTGCTGTGCTGCTCAGAAGAGGCAGGGTGAAGTCTTATGCACGTATTTCAACATGTACATCAAGAGATGGAATTTCATCAGCCCACACCGAAAACTATGTCAGCACCACTCATGAGTGAGATCCATAACTTCACCCAACTGTGGAGTTGGAGGTCTTGTGACGCATTGTCCCCCAATTCTAGACAGAGACCTATAGATGAGGTACTGTCCAGTTACCTTTTCCTTTGAGCTCATATCCTTGTCCTACAGTAATTCTCAGGCATTTCAGGACCTTCAGAAGAGATGCTGTGACTAGATTTCATGCAAATACATGCGGCTATTGGAGGTCACATGTGATATTGCACTAGCTGACCACTTACAACTGCATCATCTTACCAGTGAGACTAAACAATTTTAATCTGTCATAAACCATTTCTGTATGTTTGGAGTACTAGAGGAAACCACATGAAATGCAACGAGACAGATGGTGTCAAACTTTACACACAGGAAGCACCTTATTCTCATTTTAGAGTGAAATAGCTGACCTTCACTTCTGAGGCATGCAGGGGGTGTATTCCACTTTTGTAGGCTTCACCTCCCTGGTCTTGTGCCTGTTTCAGGCTCAGGCTTCAAAGCTCCTCAAGAAGAACCTGGCCAGATGCAGAGATTATTTTCTAAATATCCTGAAAATATGCAGGTTTGTGAAAGTTGTGCCTGGCAGCTACTTCCACACTCGCTTGCCAATGGAAAACAAATCTAAGTGCCAGAGGCCTTTCAGTAAAAGTTCACTAATAAACTTTGAACTGTGTGTTATAGGCATTCTTGTTAGCCAGCGTGTTGTGTTTGGCTATAAAAGTATCTCAAGTTTTATTTTATGCAAATGAACCAGTCTGAGACATCTGACAAAACCTTGGATGGCCTGGCAGAATAGTTTCTGGACTCTGTTGCCTATCAGACAGAGGGAATATGCATATATACCCAAATGAAATTTATCAGAGTTTCATTTCTCTGCTGATATGAGATTCACAGAAATGAAAGGCTCCTCCATGTAGGCTCATAGAAAGGAGATAAACTGGCACCTGCTCTGGTCCCAGATTATGAACATTTCATGTTGAAGAGAAGCTACCTCACTGCCAGCCTACTGCAAGTTTAACATCAGTATTTCCCATTAACTGCATGATATTGAGGAAAGCCTTATAAATCTGAAACAATCTATAAAGGGACAGTACCTTAAATAGTTGTAAAATTTACATCAACATAAAAAAACTTAATCCAGATGTTTGTGACTGGATTAATTACTTTTAAGTGTTCATGTAGTGCGAGTTGACAATTTCTTGCTTGTAAGTTGCTCACAAGGGAACTACTTTCTCCATGCACCATTTCTGTGCAATTCATCACTTAGGCCCCATAATCATGTTTCTGATTCCTGGCTGAGTAACTAAACACTTTTAGTCCCACGGACGTTTTTAAACAGGAGCATAAGGGAAAAAAAAAACAACATGCAAAAAAATAATGAACAGACAAAAAGCACTTTTCAACAGTAACATTGTAAATGAAAACACTCCTGGACAAAATAGCTACAAGTTTGGTGTAGCTAGACAAGAACACAAAGAATTTTGTTACAAATGCCACTCTTACTAAAATCAATACACCCTGGTATCAAACCTATTCTGCTTCAGGACGGGCAGTATAGGTATCATTAGGCAAGGAGAAAGAAAATCATTACCTTTCTCCTGTGCAATTCTCTCCCCCATTAGACTGGGACAGCTTTTGTTATGTTGATTGGAAGGCTTGAGAGAGGTACTGCTTAGGTCCTGTTTCACTGTAAGAATGCCCCTGGCATGAGGTTAGCTGTAACTTCTAAAACTATCCATTTTGAATGGCTGACATTAGGAAAGAATTCAGTGGCTTCACATTTCATAAGGTAATAGTTTCTAGAGGATTTTGGGGCAGCAAATAATAACTTTAAACAGCCTCAGGAGAAGTCTGGATGGCATACAGCATTCAAAGCACCTGAGAGAGTGTCTTTTACCACCAAGTTTAAAGCATCTATTTATTGCTTCGTGATCTCTTCTAAACCAGTTCCTCTGACATAGATAGGAACAACTCAGCAGAGAAGATTTTTATTTTCCTGGATGGCTAAGCAGGTTTCTTCTTTGGGACAGATGGAGGGTGGAAGGAACTACTATGTGATATGTTACCTTTATCAATTTTGTATGTGTATTCATCCATGTATACTTGCAGACATG
>JAAGNO010013805.1:35358-56699 GCA_033439905.1 Ceryle rudis | reverse complement strand
TGTGGGGTTTGTTGTGTGGGAGGTGGGGGGGTGGGTGGGGAGGGAGGTGGGGGTGGAGGGGGGGGGGGGGGGGGGGGGGGGGGGGGGGGGGGGGGTGGGGGAAAAGCTTATGTTCAAAATCTCTCTCCTCAAAGCCACATAATCTTATTTGTACTTGGAAGATGGATAAAAACAAGGAAGAAAACTGGTTTTGGCAGTGCTAGCATGTTATTTCACTAGATTTCAAATACTTTAACACAACTGGATTCCAAGAGCACTCCAGCACAGGCCACAAACCCAGAATCAGCTACATGCAATTTCTTTGCAGGATCAGATAATACTACTATAGTTGATACTAGAATTTAGGTAACACAGAATCTCCCTCTCACTCCCCCATGAGAGTCATAGTCAGAATATATGCCCTCTCATTCTGTCTTTTTGATTCAGTCATGTAAATCCTCATATAATATGAAGTAGCTTTGAGAGGACAAGACAAGGAAGGGCAGACTGGAATTGAATATAACACTTCAAGGAAGAATGTCTGCTCTGAATCAGGTAAAGACATGATACAAACTCTCAACTCCCTGATGAGTAACCGTGGCCCACTGTGTAGGACATGGATTACAATTTGTTTCTACTTTCTGTTTTGCCAACAATTCAAAAAAAGGTACATCCATTTTTGTCAGCCCAAGACCATTTATTTCTTTTTCACCAGTTGGCGAGCATACCAAACCCTCCAAACCTCAAATTATTTTTATCTTTGTCTCCAACACTGTATCCCACCATGGCGAGCAATACATCTCTTGGGATTACACAGCTGCAGTGACCAAATCTTCATCCATTCTTTATCTGTCAGAGTTCAGGAGGACAACTTCTAGGAGAAATAAACTTCAGGTTCTACCAAATTATTTTGAAAGAAAACTTGATTTCAAAATTCAAGTATTTATCATTCCCAAGAAGCTCCTTTCCAAAGTGTCCCTCAGGCCCCACACTGAAAACTGTTGTCCACTCCTGCCTTACACAAGGGAGGACCAACTCTCCAAACTCAGAGGATTTTTCACCCTTCAGGGTGTCTCCCCATAATTGCACTTGAGCTGCACTACTCTCAGGGTTCATGGACCAACTTTGCAGCAATTTTTCAACCAGATGGTTGTCCTCAAATATGGTTGCTGCATGGCACATTAAAGAGTTCACATCAGAACATGGACTGCATGCATGAACATGACATGAAGAATGTCTCAGGATGGAGCAAGGAGGAAGTAATACTACAGCTGGGGGGGAATGGACCCACTTTAAAACTCACTTCTTCCCCCTCCCTCCATTTCAAGGGGTGAGGAATAACCTTAAATAACAAGGCAGGATGTTAATCTTCACATGAAGCATTTATTTTTTTTATTTTTCATTAAAGTTCAAACTGCTAGACTGTAGCCAGCTCTTGTTAATTTTTATTTGTAACAAAATTCATATATGATGAAGTAAAAAAAAATAGAAAGCTATGAAGATGTGAATAATTACAGCTGAGTCTTACTGACATTGTAAATCACAAGACTCTAGAAGTACTTGTAACTGTGTCACTCTAAATTTCCCTTTGGGCATTCTGTGCATTATTATACACACTCTCTATAAATGCAGATTTTAAAAACCCATGAGTTTTAAATGGCACTTTATAATGGAGCATTTAAATCATTTCTGAGAGCAAGATCAATTTAAGCATGCAGAATTTTTATTAGTAGCACAAAAGAGAAGTCCAGCTGTTCCTGTGGAGCAGACGTGTGTGAACCAGGCTTCAAAACAGTTTCTACTGTGCCAGCCACAGGGTTAAATGCTGGACAAGAGGGACTTCTGCAGAACATACCGCAGTGAGTCTGCAGCACAGCTGAGGCAACACTGCCCCATATTTTGCATTTCTTATTAGAGTGACCTAGTCCCTGAATCACCCAAACGAGCCTGTCAGAGATCATGTTCTCACAGCAGCAGGCGCTGTGCAAAGCGCAATATAAGAAGCTCCCCAGTCTCTTAAAATGAGAAAGGGTTGGGGCAGGAGTGTCAGGTCTAAAATATCTGTCCATCTAAGAGCATTTAAATTCTGGGAACTGATGAGTTTGGCCATTTCAACTGTATTATAGACTGGCACATTATCTCCTTTAACCCAGTGTTTACATATTTGGTTCGGTTGATTTTCTCAAACTCATGAGCTCACTCTTAACCACCAGGAAAATATATATATCACCGCCACAGTACAAGTAGCTAAGTCACCACAGGGCACTCACTGGAGCTACTCGAGTTTGCCCCAGTTACAAATTTATCTACCACTGAGGTCACCTTTATTTCCAACAAAGCACGCTTCTTCCAATTAAATTCATGCCTTTTTGAACACATAGAGAACATTTACCAGAATAGTTGATCTTTTTCTCTGAATGCTAAAAAAAGTCAGACAGAAAAATGAACTAGGTCTGCCCTAGCTGGCCCCTGATAGCAACTGCAGAGTAAAATGTTTTAATTGCCAAAAAAAGGTCCCTTTTGCCAAAAGTCATGTCTTTATGGAGCTTGTCAGAAGTTTTCAGTTTCTGTCCAAAAAGGTGCTAGAGTGAAATCCAATGACGAATGACAGCAGGATTAAAAGTGCACAGACCAGCGGTCTGAATAGCAGTTTATAACAGAAAAAAAAAGGTGTGGATTTTACACAGCTGATTCATAGTAAACTTCTTCATAGGACAGATTTTAATATCAAATGCCCATCATTTTATTCCCTAGCATTTCTTGAATACAATGGGAAAATGTTGGACTGGAATACTGAAAAACAAGTATTACTTAAAGTATATTTCCTTTTCTCTAGTGACAATTGAACAGTTAAATTGATTAGAAACAGGTACTATTGGACATGCAACAATGTTTGAATCTTTGACCTTGATTCATATATTTGCCAAGGCTTCTTTGTACTGTAAGAGGGCTTTCTCTGCAACAGGGGAACAATTCAGGAGGACTACAGCAGTGCTCCACCATGTATTCACCCATGTCTCTGACCACTGGATGGACACGCAGTGGCAAGTCAAAGTAATTAGCTAAGTATTGTATGACTTCAGCTTATAACATTTAAAAGTGGAATCACTGTATGAAGACTTCATAGATATGATCTATAGGAAGAGGTGGTATAGAGGGTAAATAGAAGTTTTGTTTCCTGCATCTTTAAACACAGGTATTTCTGACTAGCAGAGCAACTGAGTTTCTGAGCATGCGAAAAATTTACACCTCAGGGTATTAAACCCTCTTCCTTTCTTTGATGACTAGATTAGTCTGAGTTAGCTAGACTCAGGTTAGAAATACACCTGTCTGTGCAGCACTTGCACTCATTCAGCTGCATGTATGTTCACACGTGTGCACAAAAACAGGCAGAGCAGCTCTTGGCTCCCCAGCCCTTCAGCACAAACACTGGGGGCAAGAAGATCCCACAACCAAGCTTTGGAAAATACACATGGATGCTGCACTATTAGAAGCTGATCATTTAAGAAGAGCACTTTTTCAGAATGAGGATCAAAGCTGTCAGGAGCTGCAGAAGAAAAATTTCAACCTGAACCACTGCAATAGAACTGCCCCAGCATATCTCAGTCAGACATTTTACAAAATCACAGCTTAATACAAGAATCTAAGTCACACATCTCCTTCACTCATTTACTGAGCAGTAATGCCACTGCATGTACACTGAACTCAGCTATTTGGCTAGAATGCAAGATTAATTTTACCCATTAATTCTTATTGTAATATAAAACTCAAGGACAAGACTTTTCTGAAGAGCTATACCATGTGATAGTAGCACATCAGATGGGTCAGAAATTAAAACCTCTGCTCTGTTGGTTTTACTGAAACCATTTCATGCTTATCTTGTCCCAGTCAAATCAGAGTTAACACCTATGAATTTTATTAAATGTATTCCTTTCATGTGACTGATAAAAATCACATGATTGGAGTGTCTCATTTTACATAACATATATACAATACAATGAGACAGACTATTATTTTGCATTTATACAAGAAGAACGTGAAAAAGCTTCTGAGGTATCTATACTGTCCTGTAACACTCTAGGAGGTACCGTTGTCTTTAATAATGTATTCATGTTGACCATAGCTCTGGTTTAAAGTAAACCACTGTTTGGATAAATGCAGCAGCAGCTTTGCCACATAAGAAAACTAAGAAAAACAAACCTAAGAACCAAAATGAAAAATAGTGTAGTTAGTACACTTGGACCTCATCATGTCTGCATTTATTAAGCCTTTTTCTTTTGATGAAACAAACAGAGAAGATTGGCAAGATTGTCCCCTCACCCTGATGATATGGATAGTAAAGTGATAAAGATCAGAAATAAGATCCATTCAATGCAGAATAGCAAGACAGCCTCTAAACCCAAGTATATTAATAAGACTTATCTGCATCTTCAAAAACAAAGACCTCCCTCACTTCCTCCCCCCCAAACTCCACAACCAAGAGCTCCCTTTCCTCAGAAGGAGATTTCAGAGATAACAATGATTACTGTGGGAAATAATTGCATAAATTGATGAAAGCTCTATATAAACATAAAAGGTTCTTTGGGCTCTGTTAAGAAGAATCTCTGCTGTTATGGAAACAAAGGTTTGGGCCCTAGATTTCAAGCCTCTGAAGGAAACAAGGAAGAATATTCTTCCTGAGGGCTGAAATAATCTGTTCTTTAAAAGCCATGAAAAGATGGAGGGCAACTTTAAAGTTTCTCCAAGGGAGATCAGTAAGTACCAAACACCACCACCACTTCAATTTTTTAAAATTCTTGTTCAGTCTAATATTAATAGGTGAATAATAGTTGTCAAGATGTTTTGAACTTTCAAGCCAATCAGTTGATTGCTGTTGGGAGCTGCCAAATACATGATTTATATTCCTTTGTTTTGGGAAAAGTGATTAAAAAAATTAAGTGACAAAGTGATCCAGATACTTTGTTGTTATAAAAGACCAGGCAATAGTAATTCCTAACAGAGCTTGTTCCCAGACATCCTGTTCAAGTGGAGCATCATCTATTCACCTCCTCAATGCAATACCATGAACAAATAATGCAACACATGAAAGCTGTCATGGGTAAACAGCACTGTTCTTCTGCACGTCTTTTAGATTCTTGGTATCTCAACTCTACTTCTACTAATGTCCACTGCAGTTAAGCATGTACTAGGCCAAATGTCACATCACATTTATTAGTTGGGTTTTTTTTAAAAAAATGCCTGACCAAAAAAAAATCCCAAAGCAGATTCACAGAGTGTTTCTAAAAGGATTTAGAAATAAGCATAATAAACAGTCTAATGGGCATTTCACTGGCAGAATTAGTAATGCACTATAGACCTAATCCTGCCAAACCCTCATTGACTGAAAACAATACTTCTCATTCAAACTAGCACAGAAAGCTCTGTAAGAGGGTACCCTTTGCCAGTGCTTAAAAAAAAATATGGTTGCTTTTCAGACTGTTGTACTAATGGCAATTAAAAGGACCAGTCTCTCATCATTCACTAATCTATCCTTTGCAGGCACAAAACATTATTTAGCTATTTGCAACATTTTCAGGGGACTCATCAAGGTAAAGAGGGATCTGTTTATAAAAGGCTTCCTCTCTGTAATAACTCTAGACAATACACAAACCCACTAAAGATAAATGGTAATAAGAACAATGAGCATTTTAGAATGGAATGTATCAATCTTCACTTATTTTCTGTAAGTAGCACCATTAGAGCTATGCAATCATATCTGCCACATCATTCTATCAAGACCAAATGATCTTTTCTAAGGACATAAATCCTTCTCCTCCCAGTACTCCAGTCAAGCACCAGTCCTGCAGTTCATCAGAAGTAAATAGTTTCCTCTCCCACAGCCAGCACACCACTTCTTCCACCACAGAACTATAGATTGACTCAGGTCTCTTTCCAATGGCAATGATCTCAGAACCTCATCAGCATAGCTACACACACTTGCAGTCTTGTACTATACTAGTTAACACAGCTGAAAGAACAGACAGTCTCTTATTTTTTTTTTTTTTTAGAAACACAGAAACATCTGGGTTGGAAGGGACCTCTAGAGGGCATCTGGTCCAACCCCTCTGCTGAGAGCAGGGACATCCTCAACTAGAGCAGGCCGCTCAGAGCTGTCAAGCCCCACCTTGAATGTCACCAGGGATGGGGCCTCAACCACCTGCCTGGGCAACCTCTTCCAGTGCTCCACCACTCCTGTGGTGAAGAACTTCCTCCTTGTTTCTAATCTAAATCCACTCCTTTCTAATTTAAAGCCATTACACCTCATCCTTTCACTACAGGCCTTCATAAACAGGCCTTCTCCAGTCTTTTTATAAGCTCCCTTCAGGTACTGGAAGGTGGCTATTAGGTCTCCCTGGAGACTTCTCCAGATGAACAATCCCAGCTTCCTCAGCCTGTCCTCCTAGGAGAGGAGTTCCATGTTTTTTGTATATCCCTTCTAAATTCAAGTCAGTCCAAGTGAACTAAGGTAGTACTGACACCCACAGTGGGTTACCACTCTTACTAAAGCTTTTCAACATTAAGAATGCAACACAGCCACCGCTGATGAGCGCTCTGCTATGACAAGAGCTCACACATTAGCCCACATTTACACAGCTACACGCAGAAACATTAATTTGTGTTTTAACATGGAGCTAAATAGCATGCACGGTTTTGATCTTGAGATAGCTGAGCACCACTTCAGTCGTGCCCCACAGTGACTGAATCCCTCTTGCCTCCTCACACAGGCCAGGTCCTCAACACATCCCTTCTATACATTTCCAGGAAAGTGCTGGCACCCAGCATAAGAGTATCAAACCCAAGCTCTTGTTGGGCAAGTGCCACATCCAAGCCTGGGGGCCTCCAGAAGCACTGTGACAGTTCTTTACAGCTGCAGCAACACTGCACAAGGATAAGAATAATTGCACACTGGCAGTCTGGTTGCCACCCAAGTGCACCTCCTTCCTACAAGCACTCGAGCAATCTAAGGCAAGGAGCGGTATTTCAGTAGCCCCTCAAAATGATCTAATGCTCAGTAAAGGTTGCCACCTTTCTCACCACGATCTCAACAGCTGACCACTGTGCAAAGCCAGTGCTCTATGACACTCGAGCTAGATCCTCCCTGAGTCAGCTATCATCACTGTATTCAAGCACAAGATATTTCAGGAGACCTTTTGGAGATAACAACCCCTGTGGGCCCTCATACTACCTTTTGGCATAGCAAGACTTTTTAAGTAAAGGATAGGTCAGTACAGCCTGGAGACAAGACTCTGGACTGTTTGATGAATGGCATCATGATGCCAAGGGAAAAAGGATGACTATGCTAAGTCTTACTAGACCCAAGCATTAATGTGTAACAGATTAAGGGACTGATCATTATATACACCCAAAGCCTCACAAGGAGCAAGGGCCTGCTGTCATAGCAAAGATGTAGCCCTCACAGAGCAATGGATCTGAAATCACCTGGCTCATATTTCAACGCTTTTGGTGCAATATAGAGTCATCTAGCTTGCTCTGTCACACCATTCATCATACCCTGAAATACAGTCCTTGTTGAGCTTTTGTTTCAGCTGTTTCACTGCAATAATATGACCTTATAAGACATTTTTTAAAAAAGTTTTCACATACAAACCATTTTTTAATTTCTGCTTTTAGTCTCCAGACAAAGAATGGTTATTCTGTAATATAATAAGAGCTATTTACTGGTATTGAAACCACAGACTTACTGTAAGTTTTACAGCATTCAAAATGCAATGTAATTCTTCTCTTTTTTTAGCCCATAATAATTTATTGCCATAATCACATCAGCACTGTCTCACTGTTTTTAAGAAAAAGTTTGTTGAAAAGCAGACTGTGAAATAGTTGTATGTTACTATTTAAATTGCCATTTAATAGAAGCTAGTGGCTAAAAGCAACTGAAATATGACTGGCAGCTTAATTCTTTTCTTTTTTTTACTGCTTTGCCTTCTCTCTTCTGATTCGTATTCCGCAAAACACACATACACAAACATTCTCAGTAGTTCACATAATGGTACTCGCTGCTGAAGATCAAAATTTTTGGCTCTGTACCTTTACTGCATCAAGCCTTTCTTTTCCTCCCACTTCTGTTTAGATAATATACCCACCTGGCTTTCCCTTGTGCAGCCATGTAAAGTTAGGAAGTAAAAAACCCACACAACAACAACAGGAAAAACAAACCCCACACCCCCAAGATGCCCAAGAAAACCCAGATCTCAATATCCAAACCCTTCAGCTCCTAAGGAGGCATGCTTATTGTCTGGGCATGTTATTCTCTAGTTAGGATTAAATGAGACTAACTTTATTTACAGTATGTACTTGAAGCCTGATCCAAAGCTCTTTAATATCCATGGGTTCACTCCCACTGCCTCTCACCAGGATTTGAATCAAAGCTTTACTGTGCTTCTCAAGCCAATCTTGTACAAGTCTTGTCAGCTCTGTCTGGACCCAAACCCATACAGATTAGTCCACAGTTTTCAGCTCTGGAGATGTCACTGCGGGAGCTTGATTCCACCAAATCTGTTTAACATCTTGAGACCATGATCCGGGCTCATACTTTAGTTTGACTCATCTCCAAACTGGCAATTAGCTGTAGGCCCCCAAAGTGCTCCCTATGCCGCTTGCTCAGGAGGGACAGAGGATTAAGGAAACCTGTCCATGCCACTCAAGCTACACACTACACCCATGCCAAAGTCCCTGAAATAAGCAAGAAATTATATCCAGAGATGCTTATTTGTATAAGAAACCCTCCCGTCTGGCACAAATTAGTATCCCTTAGTTATGATGCAGGAGGCAGGCAGGTTCTTACCCCATTTACTCATCGCAGAAGTCAATATTGGTCGTAAAAGCATTCAGAAATTTTAAAAAATAATCTGAGTATAACACTAAACCGACATGACAGAAAAATTAACTCCAAATGGCACTCTGTCCTTTGTTTTAAATGTACCTGGTCTTACTGCTGAGGTCATGATTTCTGCTCACATTATTTGACAGGATCAGAGGAGAGAAAAGGATTTGTTCTTTTTACACTACAAAGTAAATGCTCTTCATCTATTCATCAGTCCCACGTCTTTCAACATATTTCACAGAAGGTCCTGAGGAAACAGAGAATTCCAGAAATGAGTAGTATCCTAAAGCAGATTTACTGACAGAATACTTCCAGTCAGTTACTGTTTCTTTTATTCTGGCCAATTATTTCAGCATCTTTTCTCCCTTATCTTATTCCTTCTCACCTAAAGTTCCCATCCTCTTAGCTGCAGCAAACATTAAGCCAATTGTCTGAGTGACTGCATGCTAAGAGAAGAGAAAGTGTCTAGGGAAGGTTAATACAAGGGAGAAGGGACCCTGGCAGGGGGAAGAAGAAGAGAGGGGAACTTTTAAAGGTGATTCTGAAGGGTTACATTTATTGTCTGTGACATTAGTCTAATTCACATAACATGATCAAACAGAGTTTAATCTAATTGGAACCAATCAGATTTTGTTCACTTGACACAGTTTGTTCTGGTTAGAACATATACATGTAAGAGCACATTTGCATTTTTACACCTGGATTTTCAAGAAATGGCTTTTTTCTGTCTATAAACTTGCTATATTCTGATGGCACGGTAGGGACTGTCTCTTCCAGTTTCTTGTTGCACAATCAGAAAAGTTTCCAGTTATCCTTCAGTTTTGCACTGTAGAATGTAAAGTCCCTTTATGATCCTTGATTTTCCACCACCTAACATGTTGGCAAGCATTCCACATTTTTTTGAAAGCTATCCCCTTTCTTAAACAGTCAACCTAAATTCAGTACAAGCTGGGATGCTGATGACCTCTACTCTTACTCATCCACAATTAGGTACTTCTACAATCACTCTCAGGGCTCTTTCACCAAGTTATTTGTCTTTACGCTATACAGTCAGAATGAACTGTTACCTGTTTGACTAGCCAGATCTCATTTGGAAGAATGGACCTATCAGACCTTTGAACATCAACATTATTCAATCCTGAGTCAGACAAGTTGGCCATTAGGAAGAGGCCTTACAACATTTTAACCTTATAACATGTGAACACAGCTCAATTTTGAGATGGTTCAAGCTTCACCCCCTCCGCCCCAGCTCTTTCCTCAACATATAGACCCAAGTCCCAGGATTTGCCACTGCAGTGCTCAAAAGCCAGAAAGATTTTACTAAACCTATTGCTATAGTCAAATCACAGACATAATGAGTGCAGGGGGGGAAAAACCCAACAAGAACAAACAAGCAAGCAAGCAAGCAAACAAAACCAAAAAACAAGGACACAAAAATCAAAACAGGAGCATCTTATGATGGATATGGCTTTCTTATTTAATTCCTTTCCTCAGCTTAAGCAAGGGGAAATTTCACCATAATGAATCCTTTCTTACACTGATTTCCAGGCTTATGGGAATAAGGTTTTGCTTTTTTTTAGAGAACATCACCTTTAATTCTTTCCTTGAGTCAGTCTGACAGCCTTACCTACTGTTGTATTGGTGACAAAGCCTAGCCATCTCCACAGGGCAGTTGGAGGCAGAGAAACATTTCAAAGCCTCAGCCCTATCCCAACCTGAATTAATTGGCCTCAGCAGCTTTATCTCAGCCCACACATTGCATGTCACAACTCCCACAAGCATTGCATACCTGTTGCTGTAGGAGCTGCAGGACAGGGTTTCTAAACTCTCTACCTCAAAGCTGAGGTTCCTCTTTGGCATCTCCCCTGGAGGAGGATCACCAGGGAGGCGGTTGAGAAAGTCACAGATGAAGAACTAGCACAGAATAAGGGAGAACCACACAGAATCACACAAAGCACCTGCACTCAGGACAGGATGGGCAGAGCCACTGCAAACTCAGCCCTTCCTGCAAGGAAAGAACACCAGGGAAAGCTGGAAGAGGAAAGATAGGTAGAAATGCAAAGGGACCTTTCCTGAAAGAGCTTTTCTTCCTAGAGGACAATCTTCCAGCCTGTGCGGGCTTAAAGACTTTTGACTCTAATGCAGTTTTATCCAAGAGGACTTCAGGACTCACCTCTACAGTCTGAAAGCAGAGATGACCATATTTTACAAGTTCTCCATTAGACAAGATAAAGTTGATGTATGTGCACATACTACCCTAACATTGCGGGTAACAACTGCCGAACTTGTATCTTGTAGGACATTCTACACCAGTGATTTTCAGCAGTTTGCCAATACAAGGCAGCTGAACTACACCAATTACTTGACTGTTAAATGTCCAGCAAGGATTTCTACTACCTCTGAATAGTATACTTCTGACAAGTTCTCTAGAGCAAGAAATAGATATAACTTCACAGCATCTCCAGAATTTCACACCAGCATAATTGTACAGAGCATACTGAATGGCACAGCAGACAATATTTGTTCTATTTATATAAATGGAGCATACAATCAATTGATCTCAATGCCTAAAAAGACTGAAAAAAATTGTGTAGGAACCTCATTCTGTGGGGAACAGAAAGAAGAGCTTCCATTTAGATTTGGTAGCTGCAAATACAGTAATGGAAAATTATTTTGTTCCTTGTACTGATGTTCTAGTGGAGTTGCGATGTTCTCTATAGCTGAGAGAGTTTTCAGTCCATCTAGATACCCACAATTCTTCCTTTTTGGGAAGGACTTCAGATTCTGAATGAATTAAGATGTAAGCTTTATTTACCCTTCAGGACATAAAAGCAGTAAAATAAATTACATTTATCCTTCATTTCCAAAGCCACCTGAAGCCTGTGGAGCATTTTACTTCATAAAAACAGCCTTTGCTCTTCTTTCCCCTTTTCCTAGCCCAACTGAGGGTTATATGCTGTCCTCATTAGGGTCCTCAGGGATCCTGGTCTTCACCAGAGGCTCACAACTCTATCACCTAGCAAGTGACAAAGGTGAAAGCTTGTGCCAACATGTGACAACAGAAGAGTATCTTCAGGAAAAGAAAAAGGAAATTTCAACAGTGGAAGATGCCTGATGAAAGTAGAAAGTCTTAAAGAGCAGCCAAGATGAGAAAACCCCAGAACACTGAGCCTTTCTTCTGAACCAGTCATATTTACAAGCAACAAGCACATGTCCACATACACCACTTAAAGTCACTGTCAAATATTTAAAGCTAAATTAACCTTCACTCAGCTGGAGTGGAGGCACAAGGAGCTCAACAGCAACAGCTTCTGCCCAGTGCCCCATTGCAATGGCAAGAAAACATGCTAATGCCTCTCTCCTGAGCCCCCAGCCGCCAAAGCACTGAACACAGAGCAAGGCAGGTGAACCACAGGCCCCTCAAATTCACTGATGCCAAACACCATTCAGCTGCTCCTGTAGCCCAGCTGATGTTTGAAGGGGTCCAATTCCCCAGGAGGGCCAAAGACCCCTTATGCTAGGTGAGGAAAAAAAGCCAAAATAAAACAGACTCTGCTAACTGAGCACAAGGGCTTACTGCAGGAGGAATGCAAACCATTCCTTGTAAAGGGAGTGCATCTAACAGAGGCATAAAATCAGTAAATAACACTCAGGTGCAATTTTATTCACATCCTGGAGCGGGCCTCCCTTTGAAAGCTATAATGATCGCCCCCACACTTGAAGCATCCAAAGCTTTGAATCTGTTACTAGTGAAAAGGTCACTAAGTTGTTCAAGAACAACAGACATTTTGGGAGGTCTACACTCTCTAATACACTCGCATGAACTGCATTTCCAAAAGCAGCAAACACACAAACCTGTCATGCAATCTCTCTTAACAGAAGTGCCTCAGCACCTTGTCATCCTTTAAAGGGGAAACAGTCTTGTACTACCCCCACATGCTATTACTGAGTGGCACAGAGAAACACAGGGAGATTAAGGACAAAAATCCAGAAATGGGAAGTGGAGGGAAATTTCACCATGTAAGAACATAAACCAACAACCTTGCTTGGAAAAAAAGGCTGATGGTGCCTACCTCAGGAGAAGGCTCCAGACTGCAGCCCTGAAGCAAGGTCAAGGCACCTCCAGCACTCAGGAAAAATCCTGAAATCCTACCAGCCAGGTGCAGGCATGTCCCTGCTCATCGGGGGCAGGAGGAAGGGGGAACAGACTCCTTCTATAAGGGCTATACTGTTCCCACACACCAGACTGAAAGCACTGGTTCTTAATATACTATTCTGGACTTCACTTCTGCCAAAAGCTAAGCTTTTCAGCACCTGACTTTCAGACATTTGGTTTTTTGGATCTATCTTTACAAGGTTTGCCAAAGATCATACAGGAAGGCTAGAGCAGTCCAAGCTCTTGAACCTCTGGTCTCCTGTAGTCCATATGGAGGTGTTAATCACTTCCTCATTCTTCCTCCCCAAGAGGTTCTTTTTAAGCACTGCAGTCACCAAAAGAAAGTTACAACCTAATATAAAACACACAACCAATCATATAGCTCAAATATAATGCATAGCAGCTACTTACATCAGCCTGCCAGCAAGCTTGTGACAAAGAATTATTCACAAAGTGGCAAGAGGCCCAAACGGGCAAACGCCTTTGAAAACTGAAGCTGTAATTACATAGCGCTTGGTTTGGGATAATTAGCTAAATACCGGTCTCTTCTTGGAGAGCGGTACTTTCCAACAAACGACGTATTTGACCTAAACAACTACGAAACACAGTAGAGCACAGAAAAAATGCAGCCTCACCCCTCCTCTGCCAGCGTCGCGCTCTCAGCCGCAGCCCTCACCCCTCCCCTGGGCGCCGCGCGGCAGCACCTCCGCCTCCGTCCGCACGTTGCCATCGCGTGGCCAGCTGCTGCCAGCGCAGCTGGCTCTCAGCAGCAGGAGGCAAAGATGACTCTCGGGAACACAGCGCTCCGAGTTCTAGAGAAGCAGGTACCACATGGCACAAGCGAAAGAGGGCTTCAGAGCCGTCACAGGCTTGAGCTAGATATTGCAAATCCAACCGCATTTTGGAACATTTGCGGTTAAAGGGTCGCTACGTTAAGCTCGTATCCAGAGATAAACTACAGCAGTTGCTTTATCACCCGATGACCCCTCCCCAGCAGAGAAGGTGACCTCCCCAGCAGAGGTGACCCACAGGTTGAAAGGAGAACCACTTTAATGAAACAGCCAAATTAAGGCAAATACAAAGTATATAAAGGTAAACTCACCCCAGCAAGCATACAGTGGTCACACCAAAAAAAAAAAAAGTGTTCTCAGGAGCAAAACTGCAAGTGAGCACCTCCAGGAATGGGGAGAAGCAGGAAGAGGCAAAGAAAGATTAGAATCAATAAACTTCCACATTTATACTGAGCATGACATTCATGGGATGGGACACACCTGTAGCCAGCTCAGGTGAGTTGCCCTGGCTGGCTCTAAACTGCAGACTATGGCTGGCATAGGAACCTACCCTAGCAAGACCAGGACAAAGGTGCAGCTGGATTTGTGATTCAAGGGGCTGTTGAAAAATATCTGAATTATACTGAGATGCAAGTAAGGAGAAGAGGAGCTTGAGGCAGAGGGGAGGGGAACATCAGGCTTTGAAATTTTCAGCAAAACCAGAAATGGCCACCACTGACCTGAACCCCATGTGGAGCATCAGGGAACAAAAAACAACCATGAATTGTAAACACAAAGGAAAACCCTCAACATGACAGATGACTCAAAAACATCTGGAAACTTGACCCCGTACCAAGAGACAGTCAGAAGGAGGGCATGGCTTGATTAGTGTGAGTGATAAGAGAAAGAAAGCAGAAGCTGGGTGGGAGTCTGAGGGTGGCTGGCCCATTTCAGAAAGTTGCCCTGCGTGTTGCATCCACTATGGCCAGGGCAAGAGGGACGTGCAGTTCTAGAAAAGGCTGTATTTTGGTCGCCTAATTCTTTTAGACTCCATGGAAGAGTCAATATTCCCCTTGCAACTGCTTAGGAAAGCAAAAGGAAAATGTCGATTAGCATTTAGCAGAGGAAGTGGCTTATTTGGCCTGATTATAATCATGGGAACTTTGTTCCCTCTGCTCCAGTGACCACATTGGTAGCATTAACTGGAAAGCCAAGTAACTGGTAAAGAAACCGCTGAATTAAGCTTAGTCTCATACTGCTTGCATAATTTCCCCTGAGCAGACATACGAGGAATGTTAACTCTCCATACATGGGGCCTTGGGTGACTTTATCCCAAAAAAGCAATTTTATAGCTCCTTATTGGGTCAAAATCTGCCTCTCTTTCCCCAGAGCAGCTGCTTGGGCAGAGATAAGGTTTCAACAGAAGTGCCTGAGAGCAAGATCTGGGCCTAGGATGTACTGTAGCTACCTGTCTATTGTCATTAAATATGTTGAGCTTGAGAATTATGTCTTGAGAGCTTCTTATAGGCAGGTGTGTGTTTAAAATAAAAATTTGCAGTGCCATATATGTTAATTTTGGTTCAGGGTCATGTAGGCCAGAAGCAATAATGGAACAATATTTTCATAATTGACATATATTATGGCTGTATTATTAAATGCTGAGAAGATAAAGGGATATTTTCCTTAGTTCTGTTAGCAGCTTAAATCAATGCACTTATAATTTAACAGGCATTCATCTCAGCACAGCCTGGAAATCCTTCAACATGGGCAGCTAGAGCTTTTTGAAGGCCTGCTTACATGTCAGTGTAAGGCAGCCCACAGACTGGTTTAGGTCATACTTTACATTTCATTTTCATGGTGCATTTTATTTGCACCATCTCCCTGTCTCACCATGTTGCATGTCCCCCAAGCTAGCACATGCTCAGGGAGACCCCGCTGTCTGCGGAGGGCATCTGTCTGGTGTGGGCAGTTGCACATTCTGAGATCATCTTGTTTTTCAGATTATTAGTGTAGCTGAAATTCAGGCCCACTGGATTGGAACACCAAAAGCAAAATCCATGAGAAAGACTGGATTTCTCCTTTGTAACAGATCATCACTGTTATACTGCAGGACTGCAGAATAGGTTTCCTTTTTTTCCCTGTTGCCCTCCAAGGCAAAACAAGAAGAAAAAAAGGTAGCAATATGGCAATTTTCAATGATCAGAACAGGTTAAAACAAACAAACAAAAAATAATCCTTGCAGTGTAATTTTCAAGCTCTGCTTTGCACAGTGGAAACTACTGAAGTGTGTTAGAACACCATATAGGAAAATAATTTTGTTTGGAAGATGCAAATAGAAAAGGATAATTAAAAGGTAACAGAAGACCCATCCACTTAGTGCTGAAAAGGACACCCTCAGCTTAGGAGCACCAAATAAAACTACTGTGAAAATTGTTCACATAAATCCTCCCATCTTTGTTTTCTCTTTAGATAAGGGGGAAGAATATTCCAGGGATTTAAGGCATCATTTGTTTACATGGTCATATTTTAATGATCTGCAAGAAGCTAAGGTTACACAACCCCAGCATTCAAATCATCCCATACCTTGCTGTTTATAAGAAGTGGGGCCTGACATTCGTAACGTTCCCAGGCTGCTCCAAGGGGACAGGAGGAGATGGAGGAGGAGGAGGAGCAGGGAAGAGAGGAGAGGAGAGAAAGGTCAGCTCTGTCTTTAAGTATTTCTGAGCTTGCTGGAAGCTTTCAGCATGTGGGTGGTAGGTGTATCAGCTGACATGGGGAAGTGTAAGCGTGAAGCTGGCCACCCAAGACCTCAGGGTCACTGCTGACACTCCAGCTCTCTGAGCTGGGGAAGGCACCTGCTCCCTTGCCAAAACAAACCATCTCCTGCTATGGGCATACTTGAAAAGACCTGCTTTTGGCAGCCCAGAGGAAGAGGGAAAGGGGGGGGGGGTGACGGGCGAGGAATTAGAGGGACGTGGGGGCTTTTGGTTTTACTTAAACAGTCTCAAATAACCAGTTTACAATGCAGTGATGTTCTTCAGAATTTATTAAGGGGGGGGGGAAGGGGCTGAGGAGACTTGACTCCAGATCTGGTGAGCATTAATATGCATCGTGCTAGAATTTCATGAGGCAAGCGAGTTTTGTAGCCCTTGCTCTGGTGGTCCTCTGCTGACAGGATCTCAAGCTGCTATTTGTTATCTTTAGGCCTGATAAGTACATCTGGTTTTGATTCAGGTGGCCGCGAGCTTGTCTCAGACTTGAAAAGGGTGCTTTGCTCAAATTGAATTTTCTCACAAATTTCAAACTGGGATGAGAACCAGAAGAAGCTGGGCCCTGTCACACAAAACTCCCGTTTTGCTTGCTCGGCCCTTGGGCTCATAAAAACCTGGCACAAATCAGTTTCACCTGTTTGGCTAAGTGAGTACATGCTAAAAGTAATAAAGCTATTAGTGCAATCAGATATTTCTCCGCATGTGTTCTGATGTAAAAAGAAAAAAAAAAAAAAAAAAAAGAGAGAAAAAGCAGGGAGGTGAACTCTTCTCAACCCTGCTTGTCACATACCTTCCTGCGTCCCTGTAAATTACTTGCAGAGAGGCTGCTGCCAGTTCTCCATGCCTGTCTGCCTGGGCAGCAGTGGCTGGCAAGGAGACCTGCCTGCAATGAGCTGTTTGACTTCATCACCTGCCTTAGAAAAGCCATTTAAATTGCTGCCTGAGGCAAAGAAGGGAAGGGACTATTTTTGTTGTTTACCATCTCATACTTTCCATCTCTCTTTATACCAGTACCAGACCTGCCCCCACTTTTAGACTGCAAAGCCTGCTTTGGTGCCTGATCAATCCAAGTCCTCCTGCCTGCCCCAGATACATTCACTTCCAGTGGCAGGGCAGGGTCCAGGTGATCAAATATTCGCATGCTGTGAAGTTTGAAGCAGCACACGCTTTTGACACCATCTCCCAGTGCAGTGCATCATCATGCCCTCACAGACTGTGTCTTTCATGGCTTATGGGAAAGACTCTTGAACAAATTCAGAAATGAAAGAATTTAAGAGGCTTCTGGCCCCAAAGACCAGTGACATCTCTAATTAATTCTACCCTGGCAACAAAATTTATTACCCATAAATTTGTGGCATTCCAGTGTTGTCTCGTGCTCATGCGAGATGCTCTGTAAAATGCTCTGGGTGAAGAAGTGCTGAAGAGGAGATACCATAAAGGCTCACTGTAACTCTTCACCCTGTCATTCTGGACAGAACACGGGGCATTTTTTTGTTTGACCTATTATCTATTTTCCACATCCCTTTTTTCCATTTTGTTACACTTTGCTTTGTTGTGCATTTTTCCTTGTGGTGGTTTCTCTTACGTCTCATTTTAGAAGAAGTTTCACCTGCCATGGAGATTAAGAAATTACATTTGTGATATGTTTGTCCTGCCATCTAAATGTAGATAGTGCTACATTAACAAAATGAATAAAACAAGCCCCTTTGTATAAAATAATAATCCTCATTTTAAAATTGTGTCAAAACAACTCCCTAACCTAGATCCAACTGAAGGAATAGAAAGAATGATACTGTTGGCATTTTTCATAAGTATTCCTCCATATTTTCCAAAACTAAAATGCTATAAAAATACAAACCATTTGTACAGCTTCCTGCAAAGAAGGGTATCATTCCTGAGAAATTTCCCTTAGAATGTTTTATATGTTAAAATCTTTTTAAAAATAGTTGCCTGGCTGTATCAGTTCACTTTCCTAAACCTACAGTGCAAGAAAACCATCTGCTTTCTCATATGAACGGTCAAGAAAGTGCAAAAGGCAGTGTGATACCCATTTCCTCCAACATTTTATAACCAATATTTAGCACGCTGACTCATGTATTCTTTGGGATTTTCAAAGAAAGTACCCCATTTGCATGATACATCTGTGTACCTGAGATATGAGAAGAATTCACTTTTGAAAGTGTCCTCATAATTTATCATGGTTCCTTTTATTTAAAGTGCTATGTAATGAAAGTATCATACCTTACCATGGTAGGTGCTCCCGTGGAGCAAACATTTCCACCTCGCATATGGAATGGTACAGTTCCCAGTTGCATGACTGAGCTCTGAACAAAGGAAGAGACATGAAGAATGCTGAGAGGACCACTAGCCAAAAAGCAAAGGAGAAACTGGATGCTAGAGCCAAAGTGTTTCTGTCCATCAAGACCAGTCTTGTTCTGGGGTGATTTTTGTCAGTGTCACATTCTTAGGCAGGCTGACAGAGATGGAAAGCCACAGAGTATTTGTGTGTCTCCTTTAGCGAATTCTAGGCCCCTCAGGTGCTTGAGAACGTCTGAGGGACCTCTCCTCATTGTTTTCATGGCTGTACAGGGTTTCCTACAGCAGCTTTCTGCCAGATGGAGACTGCCATCTTTGTGGGATCCCCAGCCTCATAAATGTGATACCATGAGACACCTCTGTTGGCATCTAGGCAGCACTGTGGAAATTCATTTCTGTGACTGTTCTGATAGCACCAGGAAGGTTACTGATGCACTCCATCAAACACACAGACAGAGCTTTCAGACAATGTCTGCCCCATCACTTCAGGCTGAAGCTTTCCTTTAAAAAAAACCAACAAAAAAACCCCATGAAATAAAACAAACAAACAAACAAAAACCCAAACTGCTCTTAGCCATCTATCTATTTATGTTGCTGGGGTGGTCATCAGGCTGACCGAGTCCACAGCATTATGCAGGTTGTGGTTCTCCTCCACTCACCTTCATTTGCTTGTCAGGGAGTCATCTGCATTTGGAACACAGTGGATGAATGCAAGCCCGCAGCACACCCACTTAGAAGATGGTTCTGGCATCCCTGTTCACACCAGTCTGCCCTTCTAGCATCTCATCACTCACATTTCCTACAGATGGGATAAAGGCACCAGTCACCATAATAGCAAGATTCACAGCAGCAGCCTTTGGGACAGGGTGATACAGAATCAACTTCTGATTTCCACACTTACTGCCCTAAATACCTCTCATTGTTCCTCAAACTGTCAGTCCGACTTTCCCAAATTCTATGCAAACACAACTTCTTACCTTTTGTCCAATTCTAACATCCTGTCTTGCCTTTTTACCTGACCTACCAAAATTCTCCTCATACTTGCAGTGCTTCTCTAGGCTGCAAATCACAGAAAAGAATGGGAATATCCAAAAAAAAGACAACACGCTTTATTTCTACCAGTGGATACTTTGCTCCACCTACACCAGCCTTGGTTAGGTGGCTGTGCCCACAGCATCCCCATTCTAAGCTAACAGAGTTCACACAGGAGCAGCAAAGCCAGCTCAAAGGTCACCATCAAATCAATGTCTGCAGTGTTTCTTGGCCTCTCCATATGATCTTTAGGGAAGGGACAGATCAAAGGGAAAGCCATCGAGTTCAGGGGTTTTTGCCTTCTAAGTCACAGGGACAAAATGGCACCAGCTGAGGAGCAGCAGCAGGAGCATCAGAGCATCATTCACCATGAGCAGGCTGAGTAGACAAGGAGAGGGTAAAGCCCTGGGAGCAAGTTGATGGCCATGTCCCTGCAGGAACTGGGGATCACAGCGGCATTCTGCAGTCTTCATACTGCAGCTGACACAACTCTACCAAACACAATTTGTCACCTACCCTCTCTCAAAACCCACCCTAATTCTCACAGCAGGTTGGAGCAATTTTTCCTAACTCCTTTCTGTTTCTAAGCTAAAATATAAGAAGGTAGAATTCATTTAAAACCCAAAATCTCAGTACTTCACTGTTTTTCAGTAAGCTATTTTACAATGATGTATGCTTTTCCCATCTACCTTTCTCATCTTTCTTTCCACCAAATATTTTCCAACAGACACAGTCTAACAATAAAAGCAAAGTATTTAAAGTACTAAGAAAAAAATATATCTGATTTAAACTCATTGAAATAGATCACAGCCACAGAAAGCACATAGAAGCAGCAGGAATGTCAAAACTTCAGAAGAAACATACTTTAAAAATAAAGGAGTTGAACAAAACATGTTGGAATAAGTAATATCTTTTTTAGAGGTCCTGGTTTCTAGATTTTCTCTCTACAAAAATCTTGTGCTGTTTGTCTTTTGCCCTTTATATATCACACAATTCTCATGTTAAATTCTGTAAATCCAGAGTCATAAATATCTATTTTATATTTGTATATTTTTTAATTTAATAAAATTAAAAACAAAAAGGTAAGGGAAAAATTCTGGTTTAATTCACTATGTCAGAAAGATGCTGGAAACAGCAACATACAGGATAAGAACAGAAAGAAAGACAAACATACTTACTTATTCCATAAAGGGGTATATGAAGTCAGTAGTATCATACTGATGTGGTTTTTTGAATAGTTTTAATTCGAGGAAGTGCTTAGGAAGTTTACTTAATAATAAATAAATCCACAGGGGTTTTACTTTTCTCTGTTTTAAAATAGATCTCTAATGTTAACCACAAGTATAACTGATTTTTGAAATAGGATTAGTGTTCAAGTGGTTTATAATATTTAAAAGGTGTGAATTAAATCAGAAATAAGATTTGGGAAGAAATGC
>JAAGNO010013805.1:0-23497 GCA_033439905.1 Ceryle rudis | reverse complement strand
CATTTCAAATTTCGTATCACGTATATTTCAAAGAGGGACAGTTTGTGGAATAAGAAGAGATGAAGGGGGGACTCTCTTAGTGGGGTGTAAGGGGGGGGGGGGCAGGGGGCCTAACAATATCCAGATGGGCCCCAGAACACAGGCTGGAGGTAGGCTGTGCAGAGCCGACCCTTCTTGTCTGCCGTTTCTTATCCACGTCACCCTCTGCCTTTGCCCCTGAGTTTCAGCCTTTGCCTTGCATAGCCTGCCCACTCCTCAGCCCTTACTGGGCTTGCTGTGTTCTGTCCCTGCCACCTCCTTCCTTTGGTGCCTGGGCTTCTCTTTTGCTGTTCTCAGCTAGCCAGGAGGCTGCACCCTCCAGGGCTTCACTCCTCTAGCCATGCTATGCTTTGAAAGAGACCACAAACCCTCTTCTCAGCCCCTGTCAGAGAAGGTGTCATCTTAGGGATCGATTCTGGGATGGCATAGGGGCAGAGGAAGCCAAATGGGTGGGCTGGGTCTGCAGGAGTTTCCAGTTGCTGGTCTTGTCCCCTGACAGCAGTGAGGTTGGGGATTCGGTAACTCTGTCTAAATCCTGCACTTACGTCCTTTCCCAGTTTCCCCATGAAGCCTTTAATGAAAGCACTGTGGTGACTGGTGGCTGAGCAGGGTTTGTCTGCCTTTGCACTACCACAGACTTCCAGGCAGGACACAGTTACATGCCTGTGGGATTTAGCCCTTATGCATAATGCCTCGTGCAATCCTGCTTTCAATTTTGCTCTCTCTTTCAAGCTAAATCTTAATTTTGAGTTTCTGAGCAGGCTAATATTTAGATGTTTTGAGAAAGCTTCAGTGCCCTTAAAATTATTTATTTTGGGGTTCTTTTGGTTGTGGGTTTTTGTTGTTGTTGTTGTTGATTGTTTGTTTGTTTTTATTTTGTTTGTTTGGTTGTGGTTTTTTTTTTCCCTGAAGAAGTATGCTTTTGCCAGGCTTCTAAATGAAATCTATCGATGGAAATGGCAAAGGGACAGATGTCCATTCATGCTGTGACTATTTTACCTTATGCCAATTTAGATGGACCATATGATCAGTAACTTGGGTACCAGGCTCTTTTGAGATATCACAACTGTGTAAAAGGACATTAGTGTAAGTAAGAAACAGGCTATAATGAACATGTTCAGGTATTAATTCAGTCTGTGGCAAAAATCGCCCATTGCCTTTGATGAGAATTTCCATAACCTTTGTACATGACTGTGAGCACTTATGCATATTCTCAGCCACACTGGGATGAATTTGGTGAGTAACTGCTCACCTGTCTTGCTGTAGGTTACTCAGCCCACTTGCAAGTAAAACCTGTGAAGATGTTTGACTCAGAAGGAACAACATGTCCATGCTTGAGACACTCAGGGCTTCCTTGTCAAATTCAGTCCTCTATAGATAGTAACAGTAGAGATCTGATTATAGCTGTATTTGTATAACTCCTGCAAGTGAGAACCACTGAATCCAAAGTGGCAGTCAGCATTATGCCATGATTTGCTGGAATTGTGCATGTCAAGCTTCTTCTGTGGAGACTCACAAACCTACAGCTGCTAAATAGTCACTCCCTTTCAATCTTTTCACTTGCACCACTCCTTGCCAGGCTTCAGTAGAGATGACTTAGGCAGCACGAACTCTGCAGGAGAGCGTAAGTCTCAATACCTACATTTGTTTCTGACAGACCTCAGCCAATGTGCCTCTCATTTTCCAGCAAAAAGGGAAAAACATACTTTATCATTTCTAGCTTTGCTCCCTGCTATGCCGTCTTATGAGTTTTTGTCTGACCTATATATTATATAACTATCATACTTATTTAATGACTCTACTGAAGCCAGGGCCAGAGGAAGCTAATCCAGGGATTTAGGTCCATTATGGTATGAGATTGCCTGGCGCCTCTCCTTCCACTTGCCATAGAGATGGCCAGGAAAATCGTGCACTCCAGTAAAGGTGGGCATTGTAGCCAGTAACACCCTTTCTCCAAATGCACACCAAGCAGCAAGGGAGCGTGTGTGGGACTTGAGACAAGAATGGGCTCACTTTGGATATTACTGGAATTGTAGCTGAAACTGAGGATTCAGCTTTGCATGATAAGGCCCCTGGTCAAGTCCTGGGAGTTAATACCTGGAGGCTCTGCCTCAGGAAAACACACTGGTCTCAATTTCAAAAGGCTCCAGAGGCTTAAATAACCCAAGAGTGCCTAAAGCCATTGCTTAGCTATCCCCTAAATCTAGAGGTGTGTGAAGTCCCTCATCACATGTGTTTACAACCCTGTCATCTTCTAGCCACTTAAAGCTCAGGCTTTTAGCTAGCCTTAGCATTGTTCACCTCTCTCATTTACCATTCCGGGTTGCAAAGCAAGCCCTCCACACCTTGGGGTTTGCCATGATCCACAAAAAAACTTGTCACTTGCCCATTTCACTTGTGAAGCTGATCGTGGACACTCCAACAGGATTGGTGCCTGTAGAAAACGCAGCCAGGGAAGGTGGTCCCCCCTCACTGACTTCCCCCATGGGCTGAAAGCTTAAAGCACTCTCCAAGGATCTGTGAGACCCTGGTTCAGATCTTTCTTCTGTCTACAGTAATTTGAACCTGCATAAATAGCCAGCGTGCCAGAGAGAAGGTGAGCGATGTCACAGGCCACACACCAAGCCTCCCCTTGGGATGAATGACGCAGATCTCTGTATTCCCACATAAATGACCTGACCTCTAGACCTCACCTTCTCCAGTTTGGTGAAGAGTTATTGCCAACAAAGTGAAGCAGCTTCTATGGTGAGAAAGGCTGGGCCTGCAATACCATATACAGCCTGGTCATGGCTTACACTTGCCCTCACTAGAAGCAGAAGATTTGCATTCAGATCTTCTCAAACAGAAACAAGAATTAAACTAAGGTCTCACACACCCCAGAGTACTTTTCAGTGATGGGAGATTCATAACAACTTCCAGTGCTGTGGATGCCCATGAAAACCCTGTAGCAGATGCCCTAGCACTTTACAGACATGGGCACTTACTCGTTGCTGACTACCCAACAAGCAAGTAGGTACTGCCACCCTTACCAGCTGTAATAAAGGCCTGGCTTAGGTGGTTATGATCCTTCAGTAGAGGACATGACAGAAAACAGAGTGCAGAGTTTGATTTTCAGAATTTTTATTGCTAATAATGTCTCAGAAGCCAGCAAGAGCTTACCTTGACTTTTCTCAATTAGGTGGTGAAGCTAGAGCAAATCAGCTTTCTATTTGTTAATCAATACATTTAATTCCACATTTATTTCAGTGTTCAGAGTACTAAGGCATGTGTTACTTGTCAGAGTATAATCCTGCTGTCCAAAATCTTAGCAACATGGGGTTTTTTACTGGCACCCCAGCCCACTAACAGTTTTCAGGTAGAGAGCATGCCATAAAATACAGCAGTCTGCTCTGCTAAATACTTGGGGGCTTAGCTCAGATCTAAAAGCAGCACTGGCTTGGACCTTTGGTTATAGCCTGCTCTCTATTGCTTTGGTCTCGTGGAAATGTAATTTGCCCTGGTCTCTGTTTTCCATAGTTTGGTCCCCTTGCACCTTAACCTTTTGTTGCAGACTTAGCAGAAATGACTGAAAGAACACTTCGTAAGAGCTTCTTATGTGACAGACTGGGAAAAGAAGCATTTGCATGCTGCCACGGTGGGAAGGTAGGGAGAGAAAGGGCACATTTTAGGCAAACTCCATTGGCAGGATGGGGGTATTTTGTGGTAAACTGTCATTGTAATCTGAGGTATTTTAGACCAGACAACTACAGCTGTTGTCCAAGAGAAAAGTTCCTCATTTTTGCTGATCTTGCAACTCTGGATAACACGTGTATTTGGCACTGCCAGTAAAAAAAGGGGTTCTTCCAGAGGGCACTGCTGATCTAGAGGGCAAAGCTATATATAATATATTTTGCTATACCTTGATCTGTTGGTCCTAAGGGAACTCAAGCATCCAGAAAAGATTGAAGTTAGAAGCATGGGTGGAAGCTTTGCAGCCCACAGATATTTCTAAATCCAAATGACATCCTGAGGAAGTGAGTCTGGAAAGGGGCTTTCTCATGCTGTATGCTTTCCCAGCTATTTACAGCACTCTGTGCTTTGCAGCACTATTCATGCACCAGAAATGTAATCACTTATCAGAGATGAAGGCTATTTAATCTATTAAGGAATTCAGTCTCCGGATTAATGCATGGCATGCTGCTGACACTCCCTCTCCAAACATAATGTATTGCTGCCATAAATGGTGAAATTAGGCATGACAGATTGAGACTTGCACTCTGACTGCCAGATGGGTTGAGTTTTGCATAGCCACCCCCACTGAAAAGGGCATCCTTGGCCCCTCAGATGGTTTAGGTACAGTTAGAGCAGTTAAGTCTTTAAGAAGACATCTATTTGCAAGAGGTACTGGTCAAAGCTGAGCACTTATAAGGAGATACGTAAATGTATAAGGAAGATGGTTTTTGTGGTGTCCTCTGCACACACTTTATGCACCTATTTTCCAAAACTTTGACCCAAGCCTATGTCGCTAGCAATTGGGCAGCCCAAAATAGATGATAATAAGCTAGTTAGAGTAATAACATTTCCTTCATTTGACTCTTTAGTGAAAATTTCTCTGGGACTCTCTTTAGACCACCCCAGTCTGTCCAGGTGACATCTCTGTTTTTGTTCCAGATATCCTATAATTGAGGCCATTTACAGCTTCTGTACATCAGTGTCTCCTCTCTCTTCCCAGCAGGGAGACAAAAGAATAGTTGAAAAAAACACAGTGAGGGAAAAGGCAAAGATAGCAGCTGCAGCAGAATGAGTGTTGAACCATACAGGCTGCTTTTAAAAACTCATCAGAAAGGGCTCTATAGCAATGCAGCTCCAGTCTGTGAAGGACTGGGCTGCTGGGGAGGTTGCAGGTTTGTAATCTGACAGCAGTTCTGCCATGGGAGACTTCTGAGTGAATAGGTGCAGGATCCAGCACCATACAGACCCATGGGCATGCACACATGCGTGCTCACACACAGAACGTGCAACACGGCTGCCGTTACCCTGTGCTGCGGGAACACCATGGCTAGCATGCGTTTTACCTGGAAGTCCTGGAATTATTTCACATCGCCCTTTCTTGGTCCTTGGAAGGGAGGATGTTTATGCTGCTATGTATGCATTATTAAGACTTTTTTCAGTACTTATATTTTTCACAACAGGGATGTATCATCAAGGAAAGGACCACCAACTGTCTGTAAATGACTTAGTGGCCTGTACAAAAAAAAAAAAACAAAACCCAAAATGTATTTCAGATATTTCTCTTACAGGAAAGGTACAGATTTTCTGTACTGCAAAGAGAAATACTGCTTTGGAACAATGTCTTATTACAAATCCTACGTGTCATGCTGCTCACTTGGCTGTTCACTCAGCCTTCTGAGCATTTATCATGTACATTTTCAAAGGCTATCTGGTGCATTAACCCTTTACATTACTTTAGCTGCATTACTATCCTGACTATTGTGCTCCTTCTCCATCTTCCTGCTATGCTACCATAACATCTGCTGGCAGAAAAATCTCTACTACAGTAAGTGACCCTCAAATACCCAATAACCACTAAGCAACTTCTAGAGTCAGTTTAGCAAGCTGCTTTAAAAAAAAAAAAAATAGCTCTAGGAAATGGTTTTAGGTGGTGTAGATTTCAAATAAGAAATTAGTTCAGATCATACAAACAGACAAGAGGGGAGGAAGGTCATTATTTTCCAGCAGAGGAGCAGAAATTTATTTCCCTAGCCCAAAGTTACAAAAATATTCAGGGTTCCATAAATTTTTCTGATCAAATATTAAAACTCTGCTTTCTTTTATACATGAGCAAGGCCAGAGAGCTGGGAGAAAGGAAAGTAACATGTCAGTGCTGGAGCTGGATAGCAGGGAAAGAAAATTAATTGCTTTAGGGACATCTGCTTTTCTCTTTCTCACAAATGTCCTATTCTAGAAGAGATGGCTCACAGAAACCACTTTGTGCATATAAGTACATCAGTACGAAATACAGATTTCTAAAATTAAGAGGTCTGTCCAACTTAGAACATGAAGGGTTGTGTTCAGGTCAGGCACTTATGGGCAAGCTGAATCTCCATGGCTACATTAAACTATGTAAAAATGGAGGAATCATGAAGCTTCCTTCACCATAACTTATGCCAAGCAAATGAGCGTGCTTAAGAACAAACCTGTAGAAGTGATTTCGGGCCATCATGCAGAGCCCTTCATTGGGCATGAGGTGGCTGGGCTGGAGACCTGCCTCTCCCACTTGCCTTTTCTCAGGCTTTTCTGGTAGCAAGGCTGATGCGAAGTCAAAGGGCTCCTTCATACGTCAGCACCTGTGACTCTTCTTGCGATGAAGATTATTTCTTTTTTTCACCTCCGGATCAGACCCTCCATGCCTCTGGTGCATCCTAAAGCTCCCAGCAGACTATTTCACAGCAGATTATTTCTCCCTGCAAGTTTTGAATGAGATAGGAAAAGAAGGAAAACAGTTTTCTATGTCACAGAAATGATGAAAAAAACAGCTTTCAGATGCGCCCAGGGGCTCAGATTGTAAAGACTGATTTGCTGTCCCAGTCACAGGTGTGGGTGGTTTTTTAGGAGAGCAGTGAGGTGGAGGGTACTCAACAAAATCATCAGGGTTTTCTTTAGTTCAAGCATTTCTTGTTAGGACTTACTGAGGAAAAAAAATATTAAAAGAGCAAAAGCAGGAAAGGGCCATTCGGCTTATCTTGTTCACTTCCTGAAATCCAAACAAACTTTCAAAAAAATCCATATCACACCCTATCCATTCACTCTGTTTCCCTGCACTGAGAATGGGAGAGTCTAGACAAATCTGGGCTTTGGGAAACCTTTGGAACTTTTTCTGAAAATAGGTTCCAAATATTTTGTTAAAAGCTTTGAACACGTTGGAAAACACTAGCTGGGGGGTTGAGGGAGGATTTTTGGTTTTATTTATTTGTTTTCACTCTAAGCTCCATTGCCAAGAGCACAGGAGAGACAGAGTGGGAGGTCTGCACTAGTGAGCAATTACTCACATGAGGCAGTCTCAGTGACTTCCTTGGGACACCATTTGCCAGCAGGGACTCAGCCAGCATCACCAAAAGTTCACAGCCAGCCCCAGCTGAATGTGACAGCCTCCCTGGCCCTTCCACACCAGGTGCCTTGGGAGAACTCCTGTCTTTATACTTCTCACTCCAGGTGCAGGGACAGGGTTTTCCAGAGTTTACCCACCTAGCCTTCCTCTGGCTGTGCCCTGTGACTCCTCATTTGCAGTGAAGTCCACCTGTGTGGCTCCTCTTTTTGGCAGACGCTTCTGGCCCCTGGGGTGAGAAGCAGCAGCTGCCCTTCCAAGCTCCCATGCCTCGTTTGCAGTGCCTGGAAGCCAGTTACATCGTTTCAAGTGAGGTGCCTAAAAGCCTGCGTGCGTCTGGGCTTTGCTCACTGCTGACCCAGCATGTAGTTTAACTAGTAACTAGCAGTTCCCAGACTAGTGAAAATCCCATTCTTCTTCATAATTCAGACTAAAAAAATTAAAAAAAAAAAAAAAAAAAAGTGCAGCATCGGAGATATCGGAGAGGGAAATACCCTCCTTTCCCTGCTCACTCCTCTGGCCTTCTGCTATGGTTGCCAGCTGATAAATATATCCCCCTTTTCTTGAATCCCACCCTTCACAAATACTCTGTTCTTTCTCATGTCCTGATGGAAGAAATGCTCCAGAAATGAGCTAGTCTTGCTGGTTATCCTGGAAAACATATGACTGCTAACTTCATGCCACAAAATAGCAGGGCAGTCTCTTCAGTCCATTGAGATTTAATTGACACTTCACTTAGATAAGTGATGAAAGTTGGGAGCCTTCACTACAGATTTAACTTCTTAATGTCTTAAGCTTTTTTTTTAAGAACTGGGAAATGGGCATCTTAAATCCTATCTGGTCTAAGTGCTTTATCTAATCAACCCATTTGCTTAAATGCAACAAAAACATATAGGAAGATTTCCACTTTTTTTTTTTTCTACATTTCTACATTTTCTACTTGTGTCAACTTTTTAGCTTTATTTTAAACAATCTGCAGATCCCGATGCTGTAGAATGTTTTTGACCTGCTCCATAAGGCAATTAACAACTTTACAAAAGCTGTCAGGAAAAAAGTCATCGGTAATGCTTCTGGGAGACAAGTAAAGATTTAAGGGAAAGTTTCTCCAGAAAGGTAACATGAAGGAAGTTTTGACCAGTTTCCAGTTAATATGAAAATCAACAATCATGACACCACATTGTGAGATTCTGAATTAGCCCAATGCCTTTTATGTTATTTAGTGGAGGCTGGATGGCTTTGGGAAAATGTTAGCTCACATGTTCCCCTGGAATACAGGCTGGGCTTTGGGAAAGTGTGGGAAATGCATGTAAATGTTTTTCACACACTTCAGCATATCATACATTTAGAAATGAAAGAAAAGAGAGTGAAACCAGGGCAGAGTGAATAGGTTTTGGTGGACCTGCACTTCTCAGATATCTTAAGACATCCTGGGGACCTTATAAGGAATCTTTCTCCAATGAAACAAGGACCAGTTTCTAGTTTGGCCACGCAAAGTAACAAGTTTGGCTAATTGTCTGAAAATTTGGAATCAAACTGTTAATAAATTAAGCCTAAGGAGAAGCCAAAAATCAAATCTTCCTCCTAAAATCTGTATTTGATTGAAAAATCCTGTGGTTTGAAAATGAAAGGAATGTTGTGCCAGTTATTTGTTGTTCTTTGGATCGGCACTTAATTGTCTCTTCAAGAATGACTCTTCTGTGACCTGCTCCGTGCAAGGGCAGCATGGAGGGGGGATCAGAGACCTCCCCATGGCCCCTCAGCTGGCTCATGCCCCACCACTTTTTTCATTAGCAAGCTACAGCACACGAGTGGACTATGCCTCATTTCAGAAAGAGGAAGACAAATCCAAGGCTCTTACCCAGTTTCTGGGGATTAACAGGCTTAAATAGTCCTGGAAGTGTCTGGAACTCAATTGACTCCTAAAAAAACCAAACCAGACCAAACCAAACCAAACCAAACCAAAAAAACCAACAACAACAACAAAAACAAACAAACAAACCAAACCAACAACAACAAACAAAAAAACCCCAAAATCAACAAAAAAAAACAAAAAGAAAAAATCAAAGCCCCAGCCCACCCATGTGTGGTCCTCACGTTTACATAGAGGTCTTCTGATGAGCAAAAAATATAGATGTTTTTCAAAGGTTACATTTTATAATATATTTTTGACAGGAACATACATAGGATTATAAACCAGAGCAGTCTGATACAAAGTCTCATCTCAAAGAAATGAATCCCCAAATATTGTGCTATGGGCCTTTTTATTTTCCTGGCCAACAATGCCTTTACATGGACTAGCCTCTGAAGGCCCTTCATCTTGTAACAGAGACTCAGTCAGGTAAATCTCACTGAGTACCACAGAGACAGAGGTGCCTTTTGATAGTCGAAAAAAGGGGTGTGGGGGGGTAAATGGACAAGAAGGTTGGCAAAACCAATCTGCCCCCTTCTGTTGACTACCACTTTTCAAAATATTGCCAAGACACAAATATTACCAACCGAAAAAGGTTAGGGTGACAGAGCCTTAACTTTGGGTTAAAGGGAGATCCTCGTGTTATATTTGGCTGTTTTCTTTAGTTTCTTTGTTGAGAGGGTGGGGGTTTTTGTTCCTCCTAGTCTAAGCTCCAGTGATCCATGCATCTCTAGATGTTGACACTTTAACCCAATAAAATCCCCCTGCCTATTTTTCTGTCTTTTCAATTTTCAGTTCAGATTTCCCTTGTGGACTTGCCATTCGCTCTCAGCTCATTAATATCCTTTGCGGGCAAATCCTTCTCAATGTACAGAGAGAGAGCTCTTGCCGCTGGCTGATCTTCCTTCACATCTTACTTCTAATGAGGAATGTAACCTCAGCTGCATTTTGTTGTTTCCAGCCCCTATTTTTCTACCTGTCTCATTTGTAGTTTCATAACGGCCACTTTACCTCAGTTATCAAGGCTCTTTATTTGTTCTCACTCACTGCTGATGTTTGCCTGTAACCTCAGTTTTTCTAGAGGGCTGGCAGACAGGAGGCAAAGCGGACTCAGGCAGCTGAGCATGGGCTTTTCTGACTATCCAGGATGTAGCATAAGCCAAGAAAATTCCCCCTCCTTCTGAAGAAAAAAGGATGGGGGGAAAGGAAAAAAAATAAAAGCAGCAGCAATCAGGTCTCAGGACCAGTTTAAGCAGAATGAATGGGTCTTTGTTCTCTAGGGCAGGGCTTGCATTTATATTTGCTGTGTTAGCCACGGTTGTGATTTAATTGCACATCTTAATGACTTTTGGTGTTTCCCGTAAAGACTCAGAAGCTGGAATCAAGGGACTTCATAAAGGCCCTTTGGATACATTCAAAGAAAAATGTAAACCTTTGCTTTTGCACCAAGGAGGAAGCAAATTCTCCCCAAAAGGCTCTGAAACACAAAGGAAAATAAAAGAAAATTTACATTTGTTGGTTTTTAAGAAGTCTCAGGATCTTTAAGCCACTCAGGATTTTGGAAGGCATGATGCTTTGATGCTCAAAATTGACAATGCCTCCTTTATGTTGAGTGTGCACTTTTGTTGAGGATGTTGAGATGAATTTGGTAGAGAGTGCTTGGGCAGTCATCTAGTAGTATTTAGGTGAGGAGACACTGGCTGGTAGGGAGTTGTTCAGTGTGGTAAATGTAAAGCAAGAGTCTACACACAAACCATATGGTGTGGATATTTCTATTTATAACATGAATGTGCAAGTTTCTTCATACTCTTCCACTCCCATCAGCTGATTTCCATGCAAATAATAAATCATGTCTTTTCTGTTCATATTCTGCAGAGGACCTAAAGTAGTGCTATTCCTAAAGGGAGAATGGTGTAAAATGGCAGTATCACCCCCAGCTCCACCATTCATTTCCCCACATTTACCTTATCCCATCTCACATTGCACAAAGTCCCTGATCCTTTTCTAATATCATACCTCAAGCACTTCTTCAGGTCCTTCCACATGGTGTGCTAAGAACAGGCTTGGGATGTGGAGAGGTTAAAGGCTGTATTTAACGCTGTTTGTGCCTGAAAACAAATAATGTTTTCTCAGTCAGATATTTTAAAGGTCACCTGTCCGCACCCGCACGGGCTGGCGTTTGCAAGTGCCACAGCACTACCGATCCCATCTAGCTCCGCCAGTTCTGGAGAGAACTTTCCAAAGCAGCCTCTCAACAAAGAGCTGGAAGTGGTCATTTTACGTAAGAAACAACGATGCTGACCTCTCGTGGCCACACCAGCCCCTTGCAGCAAGTTCCGGCTCAGCTCAGCACGGGAGGGGCGCGGGGCGACGGTCCTGCTGCCGCCGCACCCAGAGGAGCCTGAAAGCCGTGACTCGTGCAGCAGAACCTCAGGTGCTGCCTTCCTCTGCAGTAGCCCCCCGACGGGCGGTGGGGGCAGACATCCCCCCGCACTGCACCCTGCCGAGGCTTTTACTGAGCCAGGACTTGGTCCAAAGAGGGCAAAGGTGCTCCTGGCTTTCTGCAGGCTTTACAGCAGGCACCAGAAAGGCAGAGCCTGGGGCTGTGAGAACTTGGACCTGCCCTGGTCGGGCACCCTCCCTTCTCGCTGCAGTCAGCCAGAGCCGAGAGGGGTACGGCCCCTCGCCCCCATGGGCATCGACAGCCTGCACTCTCAGCCCGAGATGGCTTAGCTCCCGGAGGACACCTGCTCCCTGAAAGAGGTCTGAGTCACTCCTGATGATTCCCCCCTCCCCCATTTTTGGATGAGGAGGCTTCAAGAGAGGAATTTGGTTATCTCCAGTCACTTTCGAAAAGCTTTCATTAAAACGGCCCATAAAAGCAGTCTCTGAAAACTTTAGGAGGCCTTTAAGAAAAAAAATAAAATTAAAATTTGGTTTTATTGAACAAATGGGCAGCACTGAAAATATTCAGAAAATTAATTTGAAAATAATTAAAAATAAGCAGCTTAGTGCATGTGTCCAAGTTCTGGGTAATATTGAAGTAGCATTAAAAATTGCAAAGGAAATTTACTATGAGCAGGTGTTTGAAATAATTGGGGGAGAAAAAGGGTTGAACATTAATTAATGAAGAATTATGTATGTCCCTCTTTTTTTTTCCTGTAGTCAACATATTTTTAACAATATGAACTTAGTGAACACATTTTGAAAGCATGGTGCTGCTTTACAGACACATACAGGGAGCTGAGTTATTCTATTCCCATTTATTTTATTTTACTTTCGCCTGTGGTGCACATTTAGCAGGGGCTGTTGAGAGGACCGAGGTACTATGGCAAAGTCTTCCTCATCAGCTATAAAGCACAGACGCTAATATTTTTAGGACAAAAACTCCTGCCCCAGGGTCAAAGGCACTGAAAATTAAAAGCACAGCGACTGGCTTCAAGAAAGGCAAATAAAGAGCAAATCTGTAAGGCTGGTCAAGCACAGGAAACTGCTCTGAGGTTTCATCCCAGAAGGTTTTTGGACACCTACTGAAGTCACGTGGATACTCTGCCCCTGAAGACACATGCTGGAGCCCAAGCAAAGACTCAAGATGTGTCTTTAGCTCTGTGATGTTCTTACCAGCGCTGATCACATCAAGGACCCATGAGAAGACATTTTTCAGCAGTAAGGAGAAAAAAAGCCTCTGTGTGAAGGCTACACAGCCTACTTATCTGGATGGGAAATCTCTCACCTGTGTGCACAGGAAGGATGTGGAGAAAGAGGCTTCGTCTGGGCTGACACGGCGCTGTTGAAATGATTGGTGGTCATGGGGCTGTCTTCCACAGCTTAATCGGGAGGGTGTCTCGTATGCTTAGACCTTAACCTGCAAAGCTCAGGCTCATCAAATTCCGAGTGATGTTAAATGGGAGCCTTCCAGTGTAAGAAGGCAAAGTTCCTCCTCAAGCATGATGAGTGTCTCAAGTGCTGCAACCAGAGCTGTGCGTAAACCACCCAGAAAAAGTGCGAGTTGCCAGTGCCAGTCACAGGTTGCTTCCTGCCTTCTCACCCTGTAATTTTTTTCTCAATTTTTGCTCTTGCTCTTCTTTTTTTTTCACTAGCCAGCCCAATTGAAGGCTGATTTAACACTGAAGGAAACATTCCTTCTGCTTTCAGGCTGTTTTATTAGTCAGTGAATTCCTAGATGGGGTAACTTTAAAGTGCATTCCCCAGGCAGCAATACTGAATAACAAGCCAACAGTCCAAGTGTGACAATTTAAGGAGAAAAGAGTGAAACCAGGTCCCTTGAGTGACTGAGCACCAGAAATTTCAGTAATCTCTTCTTTCCTCCCTGGTCACCTGGTGTAAGGACTTGCAGCAAGACTGCAGCTGAAAGCGCCTCGAGTCCTAGTTACCTGCAGAGGGAGCTGAGGCTTTCTCAGCAAGGGTGAGTACAAGCTGGGAGCCTAAGCAAGCCTTCATCTGAGCTATATTCGTTTCAATGGAAATTTCTTTTACCCTTGTATATCAGCAGACAGCGGTTGGGAAAAGGCCATGTGTCTCTCTGTTACTTACTAGTATAGTGACAGGCACATTAAATACAGCAAACAAAAACCCTGGAGTAAACAAAACCAGCATTTATTCCTCAGTCATCTTTTTACAAGGTTGCTTCATGTTTTTCACAAAAGAACACATACCAGAGATATACAAGATCATCTACAAAACCAGATACTCAAACCAAAGTGATACGGTACATGAAAATCCACCTGCTTCATCATTTAGTTCTCACAGGCCTGTTATCTATAGTTAAGAGAAGTCGCTGTGGGGTACACAACCATTAGTTCTGCCACACCAAACTGTGATCACTAACTCTACAGACATAGTTAAACAATGTATTTACAAAGTGTTACCTCTACCAGACTTCATCTAAGATTCGAAACAGGTAGGTAGTTGCTCAGCTACCAAGCCTTCATGGAAGGTGAAACAGTCTACGTCCCTAAATGGATTCATGCAGTGTTTAGTTCTATTCCCACAAGACACATGGACAAGTATCTATTGGTGATGATAAAAGTACTGTGTGAAGATGCAGCATCCTCCTGGAAGGAGTCTGGAGGAGCAGTGCTCACTCATTCATCGCTGCTGTGAGTCTGATGCTAAGCAAAGCTTCCATTGCTATCATATGTGAACAGTCCACAGGCTAAGAGTTGTCCTGAGCATTGATGGGGGAAGGGAAAGGTATGGGATGCTTCCAGGTCCCCACCAGCAGAGAGGAGCTGACCAACAGTTGCTTTTGTCATAGCTTCTGCTGGTGGGCAGAAAGAGACCTGAAAAGGCCTCTTTTTACTGAAAAAGACCATCAGTGATTTGTAATGTCAGCATTAAACTGAAGGTCCTAAAATACTTTGACTCTTACTACAGCAATTTCACCACTGCATAAAAACTGTACCTTGATTGTGATTCATTAACTGTTAAAAACGTAAGGTTTTTTATTTTTACCGGTCAGGACTGGTGCAAAGTAGATTTTTTTTTTTTTTTTGACAGGGTATGTGTGTTAAACTGGGCTCTTGTTCTACTCACATCACAGAAGGTGGACTAAGCATTTCCCTTATTTAATTCTGTGGAGCTGCACTGTTAATTTCTGGTTGGAATCACGTTATAGCAAAATATAGCTTTGACTGTATTCAGCTTCTGACATTAGAAGGAGTATGAGTAAGAAATTAAGAAGTAGCTTCTGTTGTAATCTCCAGAGTGGATTGCTATCACAGATTGACAATTGCTTCTGCTGTGAGGGTACTCAGGGGAGGGGTACTCAGGCTGCAGGTGCTCGCAAACATGGATAGACACCATAGACATCTTTCTGCAGCAAAGTTTTTTACCTATTTTATAAGCCTCCAGGATGTTAAACATGCAAAAAGAGATGGAAAGCCACTAGTGTCTCACCTTGAGCTAAACAGTTTTGCTTCTAATTTAAGTTTCCAAATGCAATCACTTGAATCAATATGCAACAAAAATGATAATAAACTCACATAGATGCAGTTAACTTACTAGAACCCAGTCAACTTATTACCTAGTAGAAAACAATGATGTGTCAAAACAATAATTTAATACAGCAGGTCTCTAACTACTAGTCATTACAGAATGTATTTAAGGAAAACAGAACCCAAACCAAACTCACATGCACACACACAAAACAGCGTGCTGCTCCAAGTGCAATGAGACAGAATTAGAAAGCCACTAAGAAGAGGCTGTGTCAGTATTTAACTAAAATTACAACAGTCAGAAAAGATAGAAACAATCATCTTGAGATATTTTCCTCAGGCACATTGCTATACATGTGATAATTACACCACAATTACTCTACCCTTGATAACGATAGTCATCTTGGTGATATGCCTCCCTTTTGACTCAGGCCATAACAAGAAGTATGTTTGGGATTTTTCCTCGTCCACTGGACACACCCACAGGCCCACACTTGAGCTTAACCCTGGGCACTAAATGGCACCTTCAGTCACTGCAGAGACTTGCTCAGTCCAGTCTCCTCCAACTGTCCCCACCACAACCTCATCCTCCACTACAGCAGCTGTTTCAAGGATGAAGCAGTGAAGCAGTTTACAGATAAGACTCAAAGCGTGACCACCATTATCCATATTGGTAAGAAGGAAAGTTAAATCCCTTGAGTATATTGGCACACTGCCCAGCTGCACAAGCAAGGGGCTCATGAGATGCACCCTCCTCAACTTATGTCGTCTGAAAGGGCCCAGCTTTCCAAAGCGTGTGAAAAATGTCAAGCTCGTCCACCCTCCCTAGAAATTCACATGTGCATATTTCTGACAAAGCAAGACACACCTCTGACCCACTGTACAGGTGAAGTCTGTGGATATGACTAACAGAGGCCACATTCTCCTACGGCTCCTGGAGAATTTGTGGCTGACTCAGCACAACACACTCTAACACAGGGTTGATCTTTATGGCACTAAGCTCTTAATTACTACTCAGATGTATAGATCCACAAATAATAAATCCTCTTAATTCAACTGAGCCACAAAGCAGATAGGACTGTAGTCACACTGTTATTTTAGTATAGTTATTAAGATTCAAAATGACATGCAATTTATTCATACCCACGTAAAATCTACCACAGGAAAAACAAAACCTAAAACCTAACCTTACAATACTGGCACTAAAGTGCATAATGAGATCTTCTCATTCCAAAGCAGTCTGCTGCATTTTAGTCTGATCATTGAGTTATTCACTGTACAAAAAGCTACAATATTTTGAAGGCAATCAAAACAAGAGTGGGAACTGCAGCCTTAACAGAAAGGTAGCTTTTCTATTTATTTTGCAGAGGCAAATATAATTGATGACTAAAACTAAGCAGCTCAGTTTGTCTAAAAGTCATATGCTCATTTTTCTTGCTTTGATACTGCTTATTCTTTTCCCAAAGAAACTTCAGTTTCTGCTAGTCAAATTTTACTTTAATTAAGACTACAGATAAGGATTTGAAGGTGGCAGGACTCTACATTGTATCATAGTTACATGGTGAGTCACTGTGTGATAGTAGTAGTGGGTCTCATGTATTTGCAACAACTAGTACAAAACATCAGCATTTCTTAGATTTCACAGCTGTATAAGAAGCCCTGTTCATTTACAGGAGCAATCTTAAGAGATCTACTACAACGGCTTTAAAATGTTGGATCAGTCTGGCTGTAGAGAATGTCGTGGCCATGATATCCCATTAATGGGACCCTTTTAATTCAATATGAATGCTATCCAGAAAGGACAAAGGTCTGAAAAACAGTTCATTGGGTGGTGATGAATTATACTGTTTTGTCTTTGCATTGATCCCATTTAGAAAAAGATGTAATTTAAATACAAATACATATGAAATATAAAGATATAGAGATAGCTATGTTAATATGTAGCTTGATCAGAACTGGATTAATCAAAGAAAATATAAAGGCACAATACATCAGCATCATTGAATAAAACACTCACCATACTTTGCGTTTACGTAGTTCTGAAACCAAGCAGTCAGAAAGCCATATACATCAGGGAGCAAGTCTCACTATTTTAGCCTCACAGCTTAGGCAACTAAGACTCGGCTTCACTTAGTGATGAGCCATACTTAAGCAACCTCAGGTAAAGAATTCAGCTGTTCTCACTCACAGCTTTTTATCTAGTTAAGAATTGGAAAGACTTGGGAGTAAGGTAAGAAAACTTTAGAAAAACAGGATTTTCACTTGAGCCTGTACCCAGAGATTATAATAAACAGAGGATTGACTCTCCATTTGCCATTGGTCATAATCAGTAGTATTAGCATTAAACAAATTAGCTTGTATAAAAATCACCCTCTATTAAAATAACTCTGAATGATACTTGCCTATTGGAGAACAGAGTCTGCATGAGTACAAGTGAATAGTGCCTTGTTCTCTTCCTTGTTTAATTAATCCAAGTGCATTTAAATTGAACAGTAATTCATAAGGCTAAAAAATCCTAAAATATATATCACATTTGCAGCAAATTCACCTATGTGCAAGGAAAGCCTCATTTCTCACTTCCACTGGCTTTACATTAACATGGCTTTAACTTTGGTTGAGCTAATCCCTAGCTCATTTTAGTGTGACAGGAAAAACAAACTTCAAATCTTCTACATAAGGCATCTTAAAATTTGCTGCATTTTAAATTTTTTAAATTTTTTTTTTTTACAGTATTTGACTCCAGTGTCAAATCAACCTTGGCTACAGATATTACACAGTGACAGACCACCTTCTGGGCTGAGAGGAGAATTTAACCTGATAGTTTGAACTCTTAGGAGCCTTTAGTAAGTTAATGAGAATATAAGACAAGATAGAGAACTAAGTTTGTTATGAATCCAAGACACTGAGAACATGATGTTTCAGAAGAAACACCTGCCTCAACCTAGAGAAATACTTTCCTTCTTTCAACAGCTGAATAGAGAAGCAGCAGCTCAGCAATGCTGGGACTTGTCCTGTAGCTAAAGTGCTGTTGGTCCATTAGTAGAAGTCTCAGTCACAGCAGGAGGGTAAAGCACCAAGACTACTGATATTTTCAAATCTCTTAGCAGCAGTAACCACACAGCAGCTTTTCTGCAAAGTAAACAAAACAAGAATCCAGTTAATTCAGCAGTATACTTTTTTATTTGGTTAAGCGTTCTAGGACAACCACATGGTGGTTTCTTTGTGCATAAGGAAAATAAAGCAGTGCTGAAGCTTCTTGATTACAAAGGGTTCTTGCAGTCACCTCTTTGTGACATGTTTTATACAATATTAAATGGACAAGACCTCTTTGTTAAGTGGAGAAATAGTCCTGAAGGTTTCTCTTGAAATGCAGCTACTCTGCTTTTTTGCCTCTGTTGTCACACAGGTCACAGCATGAAAAGGCATGCTGCAAACCTCTACATTTATTTGTGTTAACCACTGCAAGCATTTAAAATGCCAGGTCTAAATCGCTTGAGTGTATTATTTTGGGTTAAATGTGGTAACCATACTACTTGTCTGATAAAAATAGCCAAAGGCCTTCTTTAAAAACAAAGCACTGCTGTGACTTTAGGTCCACTCATTAAGTAAACTTAAATAAACTCCAAAAGGAAAAACACACATAGAGGAAATAATGTGGCAACAGCCAAAACCTGTTTTTTCCTGCAAGTTAGATCATGAGTGGGTAACTATGTTACAAATCTATAAAACGTTTAAAATAATTTTGACTGCTCTTGGACAGTCAATTTATCTCAAAGTTGATTTTGGTTGTCATAGAAAATGGTCTAATACAGTGCTTTCTGCATCAGAGAGGGAGAATTTTCAGTATTTGGTTGCTGTGGCTTGAAATGGCAAATACAGATAAAAACACAGTCTAGGAAAACCTGTTTGGAACACTGCACAGAAGCACACAGGTGAGTGGACCAAAACCTCATGCAACCTGTCCCAGCACCAGCGAAATGAGGATGAACACAGAGGATCACAAAGACGTGCTCATTCCCACCTGACTCTCACTACAGAAGTTAATGCTCACACATTACCGCATCAGGCGGTTACATGGCTTCAGGGAGCAAGTCAGAGGACATAATAATGGTACCTTAGCCCTCTCTGACCTCCAGTGTACCATGGAAAGGCAGAATCAAGTCTGTGAGATAGCTTGTTTAAAGATCATTAACTTCTGTGTTACTACACTACACTGTGTAAAATCCATTCTGATCTTACTTAGTCAAAACAGAACAAAAATTTCAACCTCTCACAATGCTCTCTATTTTATGTGTTTCTGGACAAAACCTGTTGCATAACCAAGCATATGAAGGATGATGGCAACATTAAAAACTTGCTTGTGGTGAAAAGTAGACCACTTTTATTTTGGCATCCTGGTTGTTACTCATGATGCAAGACTAAAATGAAGTGGTTTTACAGTATGTGTGTTCTCAGACTCATTCACATCTTGATCCTCCACTGAGTTTTATCCAAAGATGCCCCTAGAAACTTTGAGTGGTTCCTACGGTCCAATCAACAGAGGCACCAACTTCTGTGGTAGTTGTTAAAAGTGTCTGTGAAAACTGATGTACTGGTTTTTGGAGATATTGTACTGCTTGAGGTAGCCTGATTTCAAAGTGGCTGAGTGAGTATGCTTTGGTCAAAGTCCAGAGACAGAATGTGAGAGCAGACTTGAGTCTCCCTCATCCCCTGAGGAGGCAAACAAGCCAGCCTCAGAACCACTAATGAAGTGTTTGATAATGAAAGGGCGAAGACAAGGAGCCGAAAGAAGAAAGAAGAAAGAAGAAAGAAGAAAGAAGAAAGAAGAAAGAAGAAAGAAGAAAGAAGAAAGAAGAAAGAAGAAAGAAAAAGAAAGGAAAGAAAGTGAATTCCTGTAATTTTCTCCATAGGGAAACAGTGAGGTTAGCAGGGTGCTTAAGAGAATGTGCACTCAATAGCTGGGTTAATGCTCTCCTTGACTGTAGTCTCCAAGAAGCAAGCTATTCAAACTGTCATTTAAATTACTTTGTGTGTCAGTGTCCACATGCCTGTAAGGTGTGCAGAAAGAGAAGGATATACCTGCATGCTTAGAGACCATGTCTATTCTACTTGAAAGTAGTGAGTGACATGCATGACAGGATTCCCGATCACACAGAAAGCACAAAGCAGTGAATTTTTCATTCAAAAATCCAGCCATAAAATTTGTGTGATTCTTATAATTTCATAACATCTGAGTCTTTCTTTTCCTCGTGTCACTGTTACCAAATCATGATTTCATCACAAGGCTATTATGGTTTTAATTGATTGCCTTCTCCTGGAGACAGGTAATTGAGAAAGATATGAAATAAATTGCTGAACTTATAAGAGTTTCTAAGGTTTCTCTTTTGTAGAGAAGAGTTGAAAGAAATTACTCCAGTGAATTCCAAATGCTCAAATATCAACAGTCAAAAGTATTAATGGACTACTATGAAATCAACCTCATGATTCCTAATCAGTTGAGAATGTCAACACCAGAACAATCTTCTTGACTGATTAGCACACTGAAAAGATTAAAATACTTTAAAACAGTTTAAATAGCTTTAAGTGCAGCATAAATGTTCAGACGTTAGCTAACTACTGCTGCTTTCTTATACAAAATGGTTACTCAACAGACAGCAAGTGCATACAGTGGCTTTCAATGCAAAGGCAAAGCCTTAGCTTCCACCCTGAATCAAAAACTTTAATGCTCTTTTCAGAAATGCTTGAATCTATCAGGGAATCTAATAACGTTTTCCTATGTGTTCTCTTTTTTCTCCTCTTTATCAGGTATCAAACCTGCTCAAACAATGGGCTGGTGGCTGGTTTCCAGAGTCAGTATTTTCCATCTGTGCTTGACCGTGAATGGCAATTTTATTGCTGCCGCTACAGCCGGAGATGCCCATATTCATGCTGGTGAGTTCAAGCAGAAACCAAACACATTAGTCTCTTTTCCCCCGCACTCTCTATAAATGTCTTTGGCCACTTGTCCCATCAAAAACCTTGTCTGAGAAAGAAGTTAAATATGTTTATGGGGCTAAGCAAATTATTTCCAGTCTGGTAACAGGGTTCTTGAGGACCCATGGCTAAGGGAAGAGAATGAGGGCACAGTTACACTGAACAGGTCTGGGTAGCAGCAGCAGCCTAGCTCTGCTGGAAACCATGACAAAAGTCTCCAAAGTGGAACAGCATTTCCAAGGTGGTGATAAAGCTCCTACTGTAAATCCAGCACATTTACAGGAGTAGGAGCATCTCTGTGCTATGCAGTTGTGCCACAGGAGTAAACTTATTGCCAGTCACCTCAGAAAAAGTAGCCTCTGGCTGACAACGTGGGATTCTTGTATTTGTAGTGCATACAGCTTGCTTCCTCTCTCAAGGTTGTTTGAAGACCAAAGTCAAAATGAGCTACTGATCATAGTCCAACAAAAAAGAGGTGGCCTCACCTCAACACAGTACCACAGCTTCTGCTGGCAACGTCACAGAGGCTATGGAAAAATGAGCTATACATCCTGTGTCCCCAGGTGTGGTTCCTCTGAATTGAGAAAGAAGCACAGCAGCAAACTGTAAAGACTGTGAGCAGACTCAGAGAAAGCTCCTATTGCTCCTGTCTGTTCTGTGTAACAAAACTCATGACTTCATGCTCTGGGGCTATTAATCTAGCTATTTTCAATGATACAAAGAATAACCTGCCTGCACTTAGAAAAATAAATAAATAAGAAAATAGGGAGGGAAAGTCTGTGCTTTAATCTCTATTTCCACAAATCAGCTTTGAAGTAAACTTCCCACTGAGATACAGATAAACTGTTTATATGCCCATTGGTCTTACTTGGCTGGCTGGCTACTGGCCAAACACAACAGTAGTGCTTTGCTTTGCATCCTTCAGTCTCCTTGCAGCCAGGAGGAAAATAAATGGTTTTCTATTATTATTTTGAAAGATTTTGAATGACAGGAACTCTGTAACACAGTCTTTTGAACATTCTCCTGCCCCCTTTCCAGCCCACACTGCCCACAGATGTTCTCTACCTGGGGTTTTATTTACATACCTGCCCAGGCTCTCCCTCTGAGGGAAACTCACTCGAACTTTTGAGCAGTCCTTACAATCTCTCTTACTCCTCTAATACTGCCTGTATTGTCAGAGGGACAACAGAAATCTCTGACCTCTTTTGTTGTTGTTCACAATTCTGCTTCCCTCAGACATCATCTTGACAACCAAGAATAGCTTTGTCTCTGCCTTGCAAACTGGCATTCAGAATAATGTAAATCCTAATGTAAATGTTTAGGGTTACTGACGTCTTGCATTTACATCCCGGCCGCATATGGACTCCTATACTGCCCTTCTATTTCCAACAGTGACAACGCTCCGTTTTCATGCTTGGAAAAGAATGCCTTATTCAGCTGCTATCATTTTTCCATGCAGAAAAGGCAGAGTTTCAAAGGCAGGTGAAGTGTTTCTCCCTCTAAACAGGGTAGAAATTGCACCTGCTCACATTCTTCTGAGAGGGAGGAGCTGTAAAACCTCTGGGAAGACCTGTCACCTGGGTTGTGAAAACATTCTGGTGCAGAATTTGTGATTATGAGTTCATTATAAAACCACTTTGTAGCTGGTATTACCAGGCTCAGCACTCCATCAGGAGCCAGTTTGTTCTGCTCAAGCTACTAGCCTGTCTTGACACTTGCATTACCATTCTCACTGGGAGAATTTCTTATATGGTTTCTCCTACCCAAGAGCTTTGTTTGACCTTACTCTCTTGTAATGCTTCCTTGCAATATATTACTTCAATTTCTTTCAAGCTTTCACTCTGCCTTTGGAGTTAGCAAGGTAGATACAAGATCTTTCTACAAACAGCTTATCCAAATTAAGATTTTATGATCTGGATGTACAAACATCTAGCTGGGTAAAAAAATGGTGGTTTAGCAGGCTCAGAGGGTAGTGGTTAAAGAGTGATACCTGCCTCAGTGACCATTATGAGAAGAGCACAGTAAAGGTCTACCCTGGGACCCATCCTATTTAACATCTTTATCAATAACCTTCATCAGGCAACAGAACACACTCTTGACAAGTCTGCATGTGACACTAAACTAGGGGGAACAGCTGATATGCTTTAGGGCAGGTCTGCTGTCCAGAGGGATGTAAAGAAAACCTTTTCCTCTATGAGGAAAGTGAGAGAGCAGGTCAGGTTGCCTAGTTAGGCTGTGCAAGCTCTGTCCTTGGAGGTTTTCAATATTTGACTGAATAAAGCCCTGAGCAGCCCAGTCTGACCTTGTTGACCTTGCTTTGAGCAGGGGACTGTACCAGAGGCCTACTGGGGTCTCTTTTCAGCAGAGTTAGCCTTCAGTCCCAAATAGGAAGATTCCTCTGCTAGGTGGTCCACACCATGCAGCAAAACTCCCCTCTCCAAACAGTCATAGAATCATGGAATTGTCAGGGTTGGAAGGGACCTTAAAGATCATCTCATTTCAACCCCCCTGCCAATGACAGGGACACCTCCCACT
>JAAGNO010013804.1:4006-18061 GCA_033439905.1 Ceryle rudis | reverse complement strand
GCTGTTACCATGATTTCAGATGTGCTGCAGGAAAACAGTGATGAAGTTTTGCTGAACAGGAGACTGAATCCAGGTTTGAGGACCATTCAGAGTTCGAGCAAAGGGTTCTAGAGACAAAGTGGCAAAGCTTTTTTTTTCGGTTGTTCTCGGGGTTTCTCAACTCCTCCCAGTCCAAAGGCTACTTACCTTTTTACCAAAAAAAAAAAAAAAAAAAGAAACAAACCAAACAAAAACCCCCCCAAACCACAGACAAAAAAAAACAAAAAAAGGCCCGCCCCCCCCCCCCCCCCCAAAAAAAGAAAAACAAACCCAAACCACCAAAAACCCACCTAAACAACAAAACCCAACAAGATTTATTGCTTTGGAAAAGATGTTAGCACTGTCAGTGGCACTCTTTGACTCACAGCTGGTGTGTGTGTGTCCTTGTGATGTCACCTCATCACAGAAATGTTAATACTGTTAATTTTAAATTACACAGTATGGACACAGCAGTCTTTCACAGCAATAATGAGGCCAGTATAATGCTACTATTTAGTGAAACTAAATAGTAGCAAGTATTCTAACACATTTCTTCCACAGCCATCCTACACTCTGACACATTTTGTGAGATGCATGGCATGTGGCAGACTGTTTGCTTGGTGCAGATAGAACCCTCCTACAGGCTGAAGGAAGATTTGGTGCATAACTATCTCTGTAAAACATCCATCTATCAAGGTGATGTATTATCTCTAAATGATTTTTCTACAGTAGTCAATTTAATACCAGTAGTTAAAGTTGGGAAACTTCAAACAGTTTTTGCTCAGCACTGTTTCTGTTTGTTCAAAGCTTCATAACTGCATCACTAATCAATAGCCTAGGACAATTAATGGATTGTTACTGGTTGAGAAAAGCATTCTGGGTGTAAAACATGAACTTGTGCTGATAGACCGCAGTTATTGCCAGAGTTGACAGTAGTTGTTGGTTCATAAAGTAGATGCTAGAACCGTTCACCCATAGAACATCAATTTGTGGAAGTATTAAGTAAACCTGAAAATTATGCGTGTTGGTAGTGCTTCCACTGCATGGTGATTTCATGAAAGTGAAAACTACCTCGTTCAAATACATTCTCGATAACATACTCAAGGGGTACTGCATGATTTCCAGTCCAAAAAATGATGCTGAAAGAAAATGTCTTACGCCATAAACAGGGCTTGTAGGGAGGAATGTGCGTGGGCATTCTGCCCATATCACAGATTCTGCAATTAAAATCCTTATCCTTATGTCTTAAATGGAAAAATAAAGTCCTTCTTAAAAAATACAATTCAAAAGTCAGGGGCGGATCAGTCAGGGTAAGACTGATTGGCTGATGCTGAACCTCTAGAGATTAGTTATCATTAGGCAAAATAGAACCTTTAAACTAGCTTGAAATAAACAGAATCACATCTAGTTTCATGAAGAAATTAATCTGTAGATTTGTTGACACAGCACACTATTCCTTCCCGGTACAATGTGTACAAGGGGAAATTAGACAATAAATAATATTTGATTTTGATCTGATATGCAAAAATCACAGTATTGTACTTTTCCTTCCTTTATTTATCATACCTAATTTCATCCCAACCTTTCAGTTTTTACTTAGTTCCTTCTATACACTGTTTAAACAGACTGAATTAGTAAAGAATGTAGGGACTGGCTGATAAATGAAAAGAAATTACATATATTTATGCCAGAAAATAAATCAAAAGCTTCTACTTAATGTAAAGCTTGGAAAACTTGTGTGTCATCAAGTAATAACCACAAGTGGATTGAATATATGTCAAGGAGGGTTTAAAGAAACTGGAAAAGAAACTATCATCAGAGGCAATTGAGTGTGGGAGGTATAGCACATCTGACATGGAATGGAAGATTAAAGAATAAGGTTAAGAAGAATAAACAGGGTGATGAGAGAAATGTATATAGTAAATATTAGTAAGTACTTCAGACCTCAGGTAAGTATTATTCTCTTTCCCACTTACGTAAGAGTCAAAAGGCCGATAAGAAAGGGTCAATGAACTCTTTATTTTATATTTTATATTTTATTCATTCATTTGAAATTCACAAAGCAATGTGAAGGAAGAGATCCTGGAAGCAGTCTTAGATGTGCCTTTGCTGAAGTAGACAGAATCTGAAGGAAAAACTGCATCAGAAGTTGATTAATAAATTGCAATCAATTAAAATTACTGAAAACTACCATGTCAGGTTTGGTTTGCCCACTGCTGGTGGATATTAGACAGGGATGTAAATACAATCCTATCTCTAAAGCCTTCATGACTACGGCCTATGCTGACAAAGGCAGAACTGCATTGAAACAGATTTTTGTATCCTTCAGACGATTCCTGATCAGGGGAGCATGGCAATTACCTTGGTTGTTAGGAATAGATTGAGTCACAGGAATAATCTTGGTGTTTTTTTTTTTTTCCTTAGGAGCTTACAATAAAAAAGCAAAAGAGCAAAAATTCAGTCCAGTCAAAAACATGCACTACTCCTTATTTTAAGAATACGTACTCCATTATTACTTTACTTCTCATTATCCCCCAAACCCTGGTTACATTACAAAAACAATCTGCCTTTTGGGAGAAGATGGGGACAGTGATATATTTTATTACTTCCAGTAGTTATAGTCCTGGTTTTAGTCTGGACTATTCTAAATTGTTCATTATCAAATGTTTCAACACCTAGAAATTCAGAGACTCTGAATTGCTGTTGCTGAATAGGTCTCATCTCACAGAATCATCTGCAGGCACTCGACTTGTATCAGCATGGCCTGGATAAATATTCTGAAAGATGATAAAATGAGTTGAAGCATTTTGTGAGAGCTGTGATTGTGTTGTGAGGTGACCCGAGCAAAATCAAGAAATGATGGGAATGATTGCCTCTACCTGAAAGTCATACTTACAGTTGAAGTGAAAATAAGAATGCATACTGGAAAAAACCCCAAGATATCTCACTTGAGCTGTGTGAGGTAGCTTCTATATCAGCATCGGCAGCGAGGGTGAGTTCATCCCCGGGACCATGGGGATGAACTCACCATAGCAATGGTCAGCAGTTAGAAAATATAAAAATGAATCTGTGAGGTTAAAGGAGGGAGATCTATTTCTAGGACAGTGAAAAAAGTTGGTGGGTTGTAAAATCTTGATTTGTAACTCTTTGTATGAAGGAGGAAAAGCAGTATTTCTGTACAGGCTGCTCTGCTCCATGTGTTTATAGACAACGAATGTGTGTGATGGGTAAATTGTTTGGCCTGTCTTGTCCCACTCAGTGGACAAGGGAGGTGAATTGTTACGATGTCCCAAAAGAGTCTCTTCCTGCAGGGCAGGGCCACAGAGGTGGCAGAGTCACGACAATGACTCAGAGGAACAACACAGAACAATTTATTGGTTTTCCCCGAGAACAATCAATAAGCGGTGGGGGTGAAGGTGTTTTGGGAATAGAGGTTATTTTCTTATCAATTACTTGAAGGCACAGCTAAGTATCAAGGAGAAGAAAGGAAAAGTGAGTAGAAAGACGAGGAAAGGAAAAGATAGTGAGGGGGAGAAAGAGAGTAAGATAGAAAGATACCACCCTTGGATCCAGCAGTGCCTCGCAGGATTGATCCAAATTTTGAGTTCTTTGGTCGTGGGCGCACGCCTAGATCGCTATCTTCCTGTCTGTATACTTGGGATATGGGTGGCATCCCCAATTTCCATAGGAAACATAGAGGTGGTGCTAATTTCCCTGAGCCCCTTCTGGTGTAGTGTCTGCTATAGACCTCCCCTCGGTGTAGTCCCAGTGGCTACCGTCCTGCCTACACAGAACCTCTCTCTTCCTATTGTTAACTTATCTGCAAGGAGCCAGGGAAGGGTGGCAGAGACATTGAGGACAACTGAGAAGCATTGACAACTCCTCCTTCCAGGCAGCCCTTGCTCATTCTCTGTCCGGATCTTATCCCCACACAAGGTTTGAGGCATCAGTAGTTGGGCTCTTACACTGTCCTGTTAGTGAAAATGATTTTGTTCTGAATCTTAATAATATACGTCTGAGTCATCGGAAGTTGTTTTGGTGAATATGTATGGCAGCAGAAGAGGACAGAAAAGTTCACCATCAGACTTTCTTTGAAGAGAATTTGTTCATTTTGGGGTGAGGTAACATGTGAGGTAAGACAAGCTATTTTCTTTACCATCCATACCTCTTGTGAACATTTCTGCCTCAGCAGTTAGGTTATTAGAGGTTTTTGACACAACTGCAGAGGACTGTTTTTCCTTGCTTCGTGTCATTTGCTGCTTTTTATACAAAGTATAGACAGGATTGTCACGAATTGCCACTCTTTCCTTTGGCTACTCTCTGTTTCCTCAGCACACAGAGTAATGGCACGTTAATATACACTATAAAGAGCCATCACTGGGTTCTCTCTGTTGTCCCCACCTCACCAAATAATTACTAAATTACTTTCTCTCCTAATACATGGAATCTTAGTGAATCACAGGAAATGTATGGAAGGGTGCAGGAGTTGGGAGTGTCATGATTTTGGATTATGTGATGAGGGAGTGCCAAAGCACAAAAATGACAGGGCAAGTCACTGCGTGTGTGTATAGGTCTTGTGAGACTGGGACACCGGGGTGAAATGAGAGAGCAAGCATGAATTCTGCTGGGATGGAAGACTTTGTGAAAGGCACAGCTGGGACTGCACTACACTGCACTACCCTTTGAAGAAACTGTCAACTTCAAGGAAAATCATTTTGCATGGTCAGGTCTACCATTGTTTGAACTTCCTTAGAGCTTGGACATCAGATTTGCCCACAAGGCACTCTAAATGAAAGAGCATTCTTAGCGAATATAAGCAAAGTCAGCCTTTCAAGAGAAAAGGTCTCAGAAAAATTCTGTAAAGCTTTTGCTTCATTGTAATTGGGCATCAGCAAAAGATTGAAAGAAATTCAAGATGACCGTGAAAATAATGGACATTTATCATTCTATAAATCATAGTCCCAAAGGAAATTGTAGAGATTCAGTCACTTGGGAAATTATAAGAGTGAATAAAACACTTTAAAATCTATTAATTGAAGCTTAGTTGAAGCAACTGTCAGGTGAATGAATTAAAAGAGTCTACAATAATGAGTCTCTTAACTCACTTCAAATAATTTTGATTGAGGAAGAAGAAGAGAAATGTGCTTGGATGGGGAAGCAGGAGGTAGTGATGAAGGAAGAGGGAATTTTGAGTTGAAGCAATTTAAATCCAAATATATAGAAGAAATGTAGATAACTAGGAAGGAGAAAGGTGTCTATATAAAATGAGAATGAGAAGTAACAAAAGAGAAAAGATAGAAGAAATCTGAGTAGGAAATGAAGCTGTGCATAAGAGGATTTCAAATTAACAGAATTAAAGTATGGCAGAATACAAGAAAGAAATAAACACCAGATGTAAAGAACAATGTAAGAAACCAGAAAGTAAAAAGAAAACCAAAACATGGAAGGAGATAGCAAAAAATAACCAGCTATTGAAAACAAGCCACTTGGACAAATACAGAGAGAAAATGGGTTTGCATTTTATTGTCACAGAATAAAGAAAATAAATTATTTTGCTCAAATATGACACAGCGATGTAAATCAAGAAGGGCTGTGTAATACTCTCTGATCTGTACTTGCTGAGATCACATCTTAACGATAACTGCTCAACTAAATTTGGTTTCATTTTAGTGTTTATGTTTAATGTTATATCTCCTATTCAGGATTGGGAGACCTTAATTGGATTCTTTTGGAGCTCTGAAAATTAGCCCCTAATTCAGCCTACCCTACTTTCCCGAAGTTTATTACCAGAATTATTTTTCAGTCAATCAATCTTTATAGTTGATCTCTATATAACCACATCTTTACTTCCAACTTTCTTGAAGTTACAGGATTGAGAGCTACCCTTAGCAATTGAGTTTCTTACTGTGTTTCCTCCCATCTGTCACGAAGGGAAACATGAGACACGTGCATTTTCCAACACCTGTAAGATAGGACTATAGAAACCGTATAATAAGGCTCTAGCTCATTAGGTATGAGCTGTATGCAGGAAGAAATAGCAAATGCATGCTGCAGTTTCTAGACGTATGAGTGCTTAAGTATACCTTGGAATTACAAAGGATCTCATTTGTAAACAGGAATACCTTACAGACTTAAATTTGAAGTACAACTAATTACCAGCTTATAGATGTAAAATTCAAAGTGAACCTATCGCCAAACATCAAGATGAATGATTGAGCACATATAATAACATGATAATTATGACATAAATATCTAGATGAGCAATCTAAATATATATTTTCACGGATTTCAGCCGATACTGTGCAAGTAGTGTGGAGAGTGGGATTTATTTGGGGTACCTGTGAGAACTCTGACCAGGCCTAGAACAAGAGAAACTGGGTTAGGTCTTGCAGTTTTCATTTCCAGTTTCTGATTTCTTCTGCTTCTTTTGGGGCCAGCCTAGTTTTTTTACCATCAGATGGAAAGATTTATAACCGGTCTTGCTCATAATTTGTAAGCTACTGGCCAAACGCATTGTGAACTCTTGCTCAGGTCAACATTACGTTGCTCCTTTATGCACTCCCAAGTAGTTCAGTTTTCTATTCATATCACTCCATTGATAAATGTTGTGAGGTGTTCTCTCTATTATGGTAATCTGGAAAGAAGCCTATATTAAGTTATTAAGATCCTGAAGGACCTCACTCTGCACAAATCAAATGCAAAGTTGACATCTCAGTCAGAAACTACAGCAAACATGCAGGATCTGCAACTTGTATGTAAGAACCTGCTTGTTTTCTCCTGCCTGTTCCACAGTGGACAGCTGCTGGCTTGGTCCTACACCTCTGTACAGAGCAGTAGCCTGAACAGAAGATTTTTTCCAGAGTAAGAGCATTATCTAATGATGGGAAGTTACAAATGTCCATCCTGAACTGTCCTCATTCCTTATTTCATGTGAAGAGTTTAAAGAAGCTGTGTAATGATTAGCTAGAGCTTGTTATATTTAGGATTTCTGAATTCCTCTTGGATCCATATGCGTGTTTCTTTATCATGCTTTTGTACAGGTTGGTGGGTGTTGCGTCATCCTTAGGATATGAAATAGCTGAATAAATGGAGCTTCTTTATACAAGTGCAACATTCAGCGAGTTTGGTCTAAGCAGTCTTGCACTAGTTTTGACTGGACTTCTGCAAGAGAAAGACTTCTTTGAAATGTAGGCATGTCAAGAGATCTGCACTTCTTCTTTAAACTAGATCTCGTGTATCTATAGCATCTCTGGCATGTTTAGTAAGTATATTACTTGACTCTGAAGGCAGTCAGACCATAACATACCGAAGTACCTCCTCCTTGAACATAACTTAAAGCTTAAAATGGCAAACTATCTACTGCTTCTGTGTACAGCAGAAAAGATGTTTTTTACTACTCTTAACATTTTTTTTTCTCTGTTTCTTTCTCCTAAGAGACTTTAAAAAGAAAATAGAAAAGAATGTAAGGAAAAATGTCAAAACAAAAAATGTCATAGTCTTTTATGAATGTGGTGGAAATAGAATGGTACCAGGGAACAATCAACAGTAATTTATACTTGGCATATTAAGTAAGCAGACAGCTCTTCCAAATTACAGTACTTGTGAATGTCAGAAAAGACTATGAAGACTATTAGAAAAACATTTTGGATGTACTCAGTAATGACATAAGATTTATTATATGACAGTTAGGAAGAATATAAATTATCTTATCTCAATACTCTAAATTTTTGGAATACTTAAATTCTGACATCTTGAAACTGCTGCAATAATTGTATAGCATTGAACAGGTTGTTTTGTTAAAAATAGAATATCGTCATATGAACAGAATAAGAAATGTTTGACATTGAAATAATCCGTGAAATTCAGTCCAACTTTCTTTACTTTTGTGGCATTTTAAATTCTTAGAAACGAGCAGGCATGTTTTCCTCCATGGCTGCATGAATACAGCATTCGACTCTTTGTTAAGACCAAATTGTTTGTGAGTTAGAGGACTATATTCTGTCTTTTGTTTGAGCCACATTTTCAAAGTAATAGAGGCTAGATAAAAAAAATAAGACAGATCTGTGGCTGGTCTATTTTTATGGCCTAAATGGATTCCACTAATTTGATTCAGACAACGTCAGTCTCTCGTGCCTATAGGTCTAAGACTTAACCTTCATTGTTCCATTTTACTGCAGAAATTCAGAAATCTGTAGCTTTTAATTAACTAGGACCAAGCCTCTTGGAAGCTTGGCCTATCAATGAATTCTTGACTTGTAAATACTGAAGAATTCTTTCCCAATAGCATCCCAAATAAACTACCCAACAACAATTGGTTTTTCTCTATTGATGTCAAGTTTTGCAATATCCATACACAAATTAGAATTTCTGATAACTTTACTCTGCCTCAAATGGTGCAACTGATAGGGTTACCTAGGTACAGGTAGCATCAAAAGATCCCCAGTACTCCCCTCCAAATATGTGTGAAGTTCAACCATTTTTCACATATCTCCCTGTTAACCACAGGTAAAATCCAGTCCTCCCTCATGGTGTTATCTACAACTCTTGCCTGCTTCTCACATTGTCATCTATCATGCTCAACAGCTTCTTAGATCACATCCAACAGCTTTTAATACTGTTAGTTTAGGTAAACCTCAGTTCAGGGCCAAGTCAATGGTGTAGTTACTTACCTACAACCTTAACCTGGTGCTTAGCCACTTCTAGAATATCTTAAGGTCTCAGATATGTTTCACAGTAGAATATACTTTCATGAAAAATCATGAGGAAAAATCATGAGGAAATCATGAGGATTTCCTCATCTGAATAAACGGGAAATAGTTATATAAATCATTACATATTTTGAAGAGAATAAACCCATTCATTAACACCTCCCCAGTATTCAATTTTAATTGACAAGGAGACAAAAAGGAGTATTAAAGTCATGCTGCATGTGACATAGATTGCTCACAAGCAACAGCAGAACTATGCATTCTTATCTGAGCCTCTTATTACTTTGCTGAAAGTTTAGTCATGACATTTGCTAAAGTATTCTGTGTGCTTAACCAAGTGTGGCTTCAACAAAAAAAGAATTAACTAAAAATGGACATTTTGTGTACATTGCATCATTTGGTTATTGTACTTTATCACAAAAAAACTCTGCTTATTTAACATGAAGGCTTCTGAAAAGTTTGCCTGAAGGCTGGAGATCTAGTTTGCCTAAAATCTGGAAATCTAAAATTAGGAATGACACATATAATATACTGTAGGTTAAACTGTATGGCAGGCAGTGCATGACCATTTGGTCAGGGAAAACTGGAGACATGTTTAGAGCTCCTTCTGTTCACAGAATCGTTTTAACAGTCCTTTACCAGTTGAAGGGAATATTGCAATGGTGTTTTATGAGGCAGATGAAGGGAATTGTTTCCTTGTTGAAGATGAGTAGGTTTGTTCTTTGCTGCTGTGTATTAGACTAGTTTAAGTTTATGTGCTCTGTGAACTGGGAGGGAGAATGCTGCACATTAATTCGTAACTCTCCGTAATCTCTCCGTAATTCAGTATACAGGGTATACAGTTTCAAAATATTCCCCCGTGGATGTAACTCAGTGTATCCTTACAATGAGCTCCTCGTGGGATCTTGAGCATCAAACATGATTCAAGTGTCATCTGCCAGCTATCATATCTGTCTACTTCTCTCTCTCTTTGACTCATCTCACAAAAATGGAATTTCCCAAGAGAAGCACTGTTTACTCTAAGTTCTCTAAATGGCACAAAGAAAGTATTGCAGGCCAGAGGATCTGGGCTCTATACGTTTATTTTTTCTTCTAATTCCTAGTACTGGGTAGGACTACATAAAGATGAAATGCAAAGTTTCTGAATGCTCGACTAGAACCATTTTCACTTCTTCTAATTCTTCAGGCAAAACTAGGAAGCATGATTTCCCAGGAATTCATCTAGCTCTTACTTCTGTCCCATCTAAACAATTAGTCCTAAAGGTCTTTCTAGAGAAAAAATATGTTCAATAAAGTAATGGTATAATATATATGGTACTAGGTTGCACATCATTTGGGGAGAGTACTGAGCTAAGACATCATAAGCAAAATATTAACTGGATATGAATTTATTTTTTACCAATACAAAACTATCTTTTAAATGCAATTTTGACTTCAGCATCTGCAAAATGTTTGTTATTGAGTGGAAAAAACAGATATCGATGAAAGGACATGAGACACACAAGAGACAAAAGAGGCTTTGAGGCTTTGTCTTCCAAGTATGTACATTTTTCTTCTCTTGATATTATTTAGTAATCATTACCCCAGCAACTTTTTGGACTTTTTTTGCTCATGATCAGTTAGACTTTTCACAGCTTTTAGTAAGTATCAAAGTAGCCAGAGGTCAAAGAATAGTTTTTGCCCTGAAGTGCTTGGGGTTTTTTGTGTGGAAATTATTGGGTCATGTGAGATGGAATTATCAGGTTTATCCATTCTTTCATAACTGCATGACTGGTGATGTAATAGGAAAAAAAAATGTTGAGCTTTTATTAGTATCCAGAAAGGATATTGCTATTATGCTGAAAAATCTTTATATTTAGGGCAGGGATAACTACAGAATACGTAAAAGAGAACTAAAGAACAAACTAAAGGTAAATGGAGAAGATAGACAAAGAGCAGTTATGGCAAACAAAAAGCAACAGAATTGGGAATGGCAAAATCAATACTCTATTTTAAGTAGTGAACAGAGACCAAGCTTCAGGTACAATTCAGTAACTCACAACATTCTCCAGGGTGAGCACAGAGCCAAACATAGGGTGAAATGGATGGCTTATCTTAGGGAAGAATCTTCAACTACACCCTGCCCTTGAAAACGGCCTTTGAGTGTATTTTTATATGAGATCTAGATAGCTCAGGAGTTATTTATTTTCTCTTTGATATGATCTTAGAATTAAAAATAAATCTAAATAAATATCTGTGACAATTTTGAGGATGCTCTTTCTTGTGCATACTTCATGAAATTAACTGAAATGAAATCTTCATTACGGGATGCTGTTATGTTTAGAAGGATTAAATCTTCCTCACATTTAATGAAACGAGGAACCGCATCTGCTCAACTCGGTCCAAATTAGAAGATTTGTTTCATGTGAAGTCAGTGACAAGTAAAATTCATAGGAAAAAGGGTAAATTTCTCAACCCTTTTTCCTGTTACAGTTTAAGAGATGATAAGGAGCAGGAAGCTATTTGGAAACGTAGCACAGCTCAGCATACTGTACACACATTAGTACTTTTGAATGCCCAGAATTAAGCTTTTGCTTCATTTCAGTAGGACCTTATGTCTATATTTACTCTTTTGTTGTTTAGCATGTTGGACTTTTACTAACCACTGTAGTTGCAAAAGGCCATTGCAACCCATACCTGGGATTTACTGCAATAAACCTTCACTTCCACTCTGGAATTCCTCAGATTCATACTGATAAGTCGATGGCTTTTGTACACTGATACTTATTTCAGCAAGATCTTCTTGCTAGGCTGAAGAAGAATAGAAAAAGTTTAAGATTTCCTTTGATATCTCTTTGGTGCAGCTTTGATTTGGTAAGCTCATCATACTGCATTATGAATCTGTCATCTCTAAACCTCCAGTGTTTACTAACCATAAACTTCATCAGTTTTGTAGCTGGACTCTGCATGAGTACAGATTAGACTTTTGCTTTACAGCTATATGTGATTCCAGACACTACTTTCTTCTACTCAGTCAGCAGAAAAAAATCTCTAATTATGCTGTGGCCACAGTGAACAGAGTCAGCAAAACAAAACTCATTATGTATTACAAAAAATCCAGCATCAGAAAGCTCACACAAATTTTTCATGGAGTTACAGAAAATAGATTCTGTATTAGCAGAAAAAGGTTCTGACTTACTGTCATCTTGATAAGTTCTTGAATGATTTTTGGTTTATATCCTTGGGATATTGACAATGCAATTTCATAAATTCTCATTTATATTATCTTACAGACATTGTACAGAAATACTGTTAAACCACTGAAAATTCCTTAACTCGTATTCCATAAAGATGTTAGCCTTAGAAATAATGTCTGGTTTTCTTCTGTCTGTATTTCCAATTTACTCATTTCTCCATTCTCTCTCTGTGCTCAGACTTAAAAAAAAAAAAAAGAAAATAGCAAAACCACCTTCCTCCAGTCTTCTCTGCCATACAGATTTGGGTTCTGGTTTTGGTTTGGTTTGGTTTTTTAATTATTTTTCCTTACAGTATGCAGAGGGAGATATCTTGCTGATAGCCCTGCACTTGCTCTCATTATAGCTTCTGTTCCGTTTTCCAGTCTCAAATTCCAGCAGAGACGACAGCAAAAAATAACAAAAATATAGTTAGGTAGATTGGATTTATTTCAAAGGTTTATATTAAATCAGATATTTGGTCACTTAGGTACTGTGCAGGCAAATAGAACCCCCTAATATGAAGACTGCTCAGAATGATATTAGATCTAAAAAGTCAGGTATCTTTTGCAGATTAATACTTGGGTGTAGTATCCGACCAAAAAAACCAAACCAATCAACACCAAAGTTGCTTTCCCTGACAAAAAAAAAAAACTTGCCAAAAAACCCACTAAAGTACTAAAGTAAATTTTAATGTTGAATTATTTTGGAATCAGTTCTGTATGTTTGTCCTTGGCTGGCTGGTTTTCATTTTTTGTTTGGTTTTTTTCTTTTCCTGTAGCAAGTGCTATCCTGGTTTTGGTCTTTAACCTAACTAGGCTTCAAGCTCAGCTGTAACTGTGCTATTTCTCTTTTCTGAACAGAAATTGAAACTTTTTTTTTTTTCTTGACATGGAAATTTATAAATCTTTTTGCAAATTGCTATGCTGCATTAAATTCCAAATTAAATTTTTTGTCCCTTAATTTTTATTTTTTTTTTAATCCGTTCCTCAACATTTTTTTGGAAGTGTATAACCGTATTTTATTCACTCAGTCCCTGAGGAAAATGAATGTTATATGAAACTTTGAATATTTCATAGAGATGTACTTGACCATCTTTGTCTGGTTGAATCTTTTGAGTTCCCTACTGAAATAGAATCAAGATAAAATATGTAATATCTGAAGACTGGAAAGTCTGATATAATTCAATAGATTGCAGCTGTTAGTCCCGATCCACACGGATAATGAAAGTAGGATCAGGTTCTGTGTACATTCCCTTTCATGTTCTTTCAAATATACTCACTTTCTTTTTTTCTTTGCCTTTCCTTTTAAAAAAGTGAAGTTCATTTGTGATTTTAAATACTACTTTTACATCGTTTCCTAACATTAACATTTATCTTAAACTTGTAATATACGATAGATTTCAAGTGGACAATCTTGCTCTAGGCAATCAGCAACCAGTGTTATGACACTACCATTGGTAGAGACTTCTGAAAACTATAAATGTTACAGTTACAAAGCAACTTTGAATGACAGGCTTTGTCAAAAATGCAAGTACATTTCAACTGTAAACTAAATAAGGATTTTTAAAACTCCTGTGAGTAAGGGCGTCCCTCAGTCAACAGACATTTCAACCTTAGTGCTATTATGTGGTAAAGGCAAAAGAGGCTCTGTAGATGTACACTAAAAAGAGGTTTTCATACACGTAAGAGGGAAACAACGCTACAACTCCCCAGTTCAAGAAGGACAGGGAAATACTAGAGAGAATCCAACATAGGCTACGAATACGATGAAGGGACTTCTCTCTGCTGAGGAAAGGCTGAGAGCCCTGGGGCTGTTTAGCCTGGAGAAGAGCAGCCTGAGAGAGAATCTTACGAATGTTTACTAATATCTGCAGGGTAGGTGTCAAGTAGAAGGGGCCAGGCTTTTTTCAGTGGTGCCCTGTGATAGGATGAGAGGCAACGGTCGCAAGGTGAAACACAGGACGTTCCACCTCAACGTGAGCAGAAACTTCTTCCCTGTGAGAATGATGGAGCCTGGCCCAGGCTGCCCAGAGAGGTTGTGGAGTCTCCTTCTCTGGAGACTGTCCAGCCCCACCTGGATCTGTTCCTGTGTGGCCTGCCCTGGGTGACCCTGCT
>JAAGNO010013803.1:0-23490 GCA_033439905.1 Ceryle rudis | reverse complement strand
GAGGATGTCCCTGCTCTCAGCAGGGGGTTGGACTAGATGACCTCTAGAGGTCCCTTCCAACCCAGACATTTCTATGAAAAGCAACATGTTATACTTTGTTAAATAATTAATAAAATAAAATAAAAGACATCAGCTTTCAAAACACTGCATTTGTAAACTTGGTTGCTCTAGAAAAGCAGCAATAACACTGTCCAAAAAGGTTAGCAAACAGAAGGGCAGTGAAGTCTAAAAGCACCATTGCCCTCTGCCACTTAAAATATGTTAAAGATTTTCACCTCACCTGTTACTGTTTTCGGAAATAATATCCCCAGGTATTTTCTGAGCAGTGCTGGACTCCTGGCTAGCTGAGAACTCCAGAAGATTTCTAGTCCGGTGGCTGGAACTTGCACTGGAATCAACTCCATTGGGATCCTTTTCAAATATACTGAAAAAAAAAACAACCATAGCAAAATGTATCACTTATATAAAGGGTCTGCAAGACACTTTACTGTAAGGTGTTAAATACTTGGGTGGATAAGTTTCTGGCTGCTGCTATGTTACATGGATATGGTTCACGTCATATCTAACGTAAAAATGTGATGTCTTCTGTTATTATATTAGTATCATTCTAAGTCTTAGTAGACAGAAAAGTAGTTCTATTCTCTTCTCCAGTTTTAATTGTCTGAACAATTTTGATGCTCTGGTTTTCATATTGCCCCATAAACTTCACCTGATGAAACTGAGATCAATCTGTTTGTAATCTAGATCTGCAGGCACAAGAAAACTACCTACATTCAAATCAAGGTAGCCTTGAACTTTTGGTGTAGTTTATACAAATACAGTATGTAAGGAAAATAGAGCTACCAAATTCTGTGCAGCTGCAAGCCTGGAATATTATGCCAGACAAGTAACAAAACCATACACCAACTTAGCTATGTTCAGTTCTACGTGGATTTTGAAATATCGGCAGGGCTGACAACCCCATCTAAATAGGGACAGCAGGCCCAGATAGCCTCTCATCCTGGTGTGTGCTTGCACTGATGGAAGGATCTTCCCCTGGGGGCTGCTCAGCCAGCCATGCAGCACAGGAACACCTGGGGTCCTGTGCTGCTCTCCATGCAAAGTATTCACATGCGAGCTGGAAAAACAACCAGACAACTGCTACACAAGATCGACTGCATCCTAGTTCAGAAGGGTGATTTACAAGTGGGAAATCTTTAAAGCACAACAGCAATACTTCAAGACATCCTGTCAGAGGCTAGCTTCACTCTTTTGTAAACATGGTTGCTTCCTGAAATATCTGTATTTACAAAATCAAGTCCTAACCTTAGCTGACAACAGCAGAGCATCACCAGCAGCAACACAGTGAAAATACAACAATACAAGACCGCAGCATATTGATGAGATCTTTGCCATGCACACAGGTCACTGCCTACAGAGTATGTGCTAATTCACACCTCTCCTGTGGAGCAAAGCACAAACTCTACTGAGGAAGACCTCATTTTCCTAGTTCTTACACAGCATCACTTCGCAACAGGCAACAAATACAAGGAAGGCAAGAACTAGCAAGGAGGGTAGATTAAATACTCCACAACTCAGCAAAAGGCACACAGAATAGTTGCCTAGCAATCCCTTCTCTTTGGCCAACACACGTGCACTCCTTTTAGCAGGACCACAGGTCTCCTTGTAATTGCATCACATTCTGTAGAACCGCTGGAGCCAGGGCAATTCCAGATCCAGGCTGACATCACCTGCACTGCCTCGTCTCCTTCACATTTCCAGGCAGCAGCATAGAAACAGGGCAGCAAAAATGCTACAGGCTTTGTTTTCACTGGTGACAGTGGGCATAAAAGTTCTTACAGACAGTTTCATTACTGCATACATACACTAGCTTCCAAATGTCTCATTGCTTCTACTGCCTAGCGTGGAAAATTGGTTCGTTTACTCACAGCCTCGTGGATCAGGCAACACCAGGCTATCCAATTTTACAGAAACAATCTTCACTATCTACTATATTTTATGAGATCATGTTTCTTCTCCTCCAGTGAAAGCATCATCACAGCTGGCAGCATCTCAAGCCCAGAAACAGAGCTCAAAACTAAGGCTGATGCTTAAAGGGACGCCACACACTCCTCCTGGAAGTCCACTCATCTGTGAAATGTCCCTCCTCTACCCGGTGTGGAGCCATGACAGCTGAACGTATAGGGGAGTTTATTCACAAAACCAAGAACATCAATCAGAAGATGTGAAAGTTGTGTAACTCTCCTGTGAACCCTTCCTCCACAGCCTGAAGTGGATCAGCCATCCAGTGTGTTGATGGACCTACTGAGTCTGGCATTTTCTCCTATCCTACTACTCTCCTTTCCTGTTCAAAATTACATGTTGAACCAGAGAAACTTCCCATGTAATTATTTAGTTAAATTTAGCTAAAGCTGACAAAAGCCTACTTAGTAGAATTGTAACAAATGTGCATTTTTCCACAATGGTTCATCCTTCCTGTTATGCCTTGTTCTGCAAAGATGATTCTTGTTACAGGTTCCAGCTTGGCAAGATGACTAGTTTGAGGTGACTAGTTTTGAGTGCTACATGATACACATTGCTACTCCAGTTCACCCTGAACTCCGAAAAAAAGTAGAGAAATCCAAAGCAAGTCTATCAAGGATGAAAATAAGCACTGCTCTGCAATCACAGCTAATCTTTGTGTTTGTAGTTTAGCTGGTTTAGCTGTACAGCCACTCAAAACCACACATACCTCATTTTAATGTGTATCAGCTTTAATAGAGAGGAAATGTTTATTTTTACTCTTCTCATGCTTAAAATACCTTAATCAATTCGTCAAAATTAAAATTTCGCTTTTGGCAGCAGCAAAGTACGGGATGTTTCAACCTGAAAGAAGGCGTCTTCAGCAGCAACAGACAAAGAAGGAGGTGAAGAGAGCATGTTTCGCCATCCTTGCAGGCATAAACCATGGCTCACACTTCTGAAAACATGGGCACCAACTTGATGACAAAATATGTATATTTATGGTACTTTTCCCAGTCTTTATCAGGATTGCTATTTTCCACAAAATGTTTCTTTTGAATCAGAGCTATCAGCGATTTCTGCCTTAAGCTACGTGGGCTGCATTTGCCTTCCCTTTCCCATTCATTTTTTCAGGGCCTCGAGGATGATCAAAAGCTTCCTTCTCAAAGTCTCAAATAGCTCTTTAAAAACAAAATCCCCTTCCTTTGTCCTTTGGTTTGCGACAATGATCCAAACACAAAAGGACTTTCATCTTGGATAAGGAAAAAAGCCCACAACTTGAAATATCATCCTGCTTCCACCTTCTAGTTACTTGGGAAATGTTGTTATTGTTTTCCCCATATGAACAGATGTTCCCTTGTATCATTTCTTCCCCTTTCTTTCTACCACAAGAGGTCACTTGCAGAGTTTGTAAATAGGGCTCCACCTTCAGGAAAGAGGTAGGAGAGGACACGTAGGTACCAGTCTATATCATTCTCAAGCCTTTTCTTGCCAGGTAGGTACACAATGGTATGACCATGGGATATCAGAATTATTCCTGTTTTGACATCTCAAACTGACATGGGGTGGAAAAGCATGACTTAGAACAAAGGAATCCCTTTAGCAGCTAAGATGAAGGACAGAACTTTCCTGAAGAGCTACATCTGGAAACACCTGCCCACCTGAGGCATACTGAGCTTTACAAGTGACAAGCTGGAACAGGAAGGGTCCACAGAGCAGACCCAAACACTGAAGATGAAGCCAGTAATGAGCACTTGAAAACATCAGGCAGAAGATGCTAGGAACAATGAAAATGCAAGGTAGATGATGTCATTCAGAGGGAGAAAAGCTTCTGAAAAAACAGTATTTTCAGCTAAGATATCAAGAGTTGCTAAAAAAAAAAAGTTTCAATAGATGGTAAAATCATGGAAAATTTTTTCATTCAGTTGGGCTGCAAGATGACAATTTGGAAATGAAAGAGCACTTACTTTGGCATATCTGACCTGAGCAAGACCTACTATTGTAGGAATTGAGTTACTGCCCCACATTAAACATCAAGAAAGACTGAAGCTGAGAAATGGTTTTACTGGACAAGATCACCAGTTAGAAGCTGGAAGCTGGAACCTTTTCTATCCAGCCACACTTACACACTTGGGGTGCCTATCAAGGCTTTGCAGCCTGCATTTGGACATCCCAGATACCATGAGCATTAAAGAGTTTTCACACAGCCACAAACACCCTGCCAAAGCTGGCTGATCTATAGGCCTGTTTAAGATGCAAAATCAGGTCCAAGGGAAAAATACTTCATGCAGATGTTTGTTCCGAAGTATAGATAAATTTGATTACAGGAGGGCAAGAAAAGCAACACTCCTGTCATGGTTTCTCCAGGCATTCAATAGCACCTGATATTTTAGCCGTATTTTTACTTCTTTGGTTTGAATGTCAGTTTGATAAATGTGAAAGCAAGCCTCGCCAGGAGCCTGAACTAAATTTTGTTTGTACTTCTGGCTGAGCAAACCCTGTGCACTTTAAGTTTTGAATACCGACATTTAAGTTGCACAGTAATTTGCAGGCAAAAGCCAACAGTGATATCATAACAACGAGTTTTCTGGGGACAGAACCATCTCTGAATATGAGCTGGGATGTTTCCACTGGGCTGAAGTTGACATTGCAAGGAGACACCAGCCGAGGAGCTTGTCCTCCTCCTAACTGATTCCAGACAAGGCTGCCACAGTGCCAAATGCTCTCTGGAAAGTATTTCTCCTTTCTTACTCCCGATGAGGGCACCATCTGCTGACAGCAGAGCACTACCTTCTCTTGCCAGGCTGCTCCAGAGCTACCCTCTGCAAGTGCTGGGCTGGTATGAGGAGCCAAGAAGTCTCTTTCCTCTGCTGGGGAGAATGAGGAAAGTAACACAAACTGGAGAGACAATCTCTGCATTTTTCTTGTGCTTTGCTTTCTTTAAAAATCAATTAATTTTTCATAAAGCTGTTTAAAAAGAAAGGAAAAAGCAAGTATTGACATATAGAGCATTTATTTTTGCTTAGAAAACTATATACAGTCATTTGGAAGTGGGCTGGCTTTTATTGCCAAGGCTTGGGGTGGCCTGATGCAAGCAGTCTCAACTGCAATGCTCATTCAGGACAAAAACTTTCTGTATTTCACTCTCAGCCTGGCAGAGGAACTCCTGAGGAAAAGTGTAAGTTATCAGCGAGTGCATATGGGATTCTGTGCAGGGTCTGCAGCTTGCACCAGCAGCAGTGGGACAAGGCAAGTGAGCACAGCCTGGCCAAGGCACAGCTCTGCCAGGATGAACATGTGGCTGCGATCAGCAAAGGAAAGAGGAAGGAATCGCTTCCTGCCCCTGCAGTTGTAGTTTCTAAGAAAATGAAGAGTATTCTATATTATTCAAGCCCAAACCCATCAAGAGAGGTTCTGAAAGGTCTGGAACCAAATTACTCAATCTGCCCTTTTCCTCTTGATTTCTCTCTCCCTCTTCTAGGAGAAACTACAACACAAGACCAAAGGTGTGCTATAGAAACAGTTTTCTAGCTTTGGGCCACCTCCAACACTCAACTCAGCATTGAAATTTACTCTTTAAGCATCACAAACATTAGTTTCCCATATTAGAAGTGTTTAAAGCCACACATGTCTTCTGGAGAATCTGCTGGTTTTGCTAACACTCAGAGGGCTCTGTATTTCCTTGGTGGCAGAAGGAGCTGGCTAACAGGGCACTGTTCCATGCCTCTTGCACTCGTCTGACAGTTTTCACATTTCACCAGTTCCTCACTACTAGTGTGTAAGAAATTAGTAGTCCTCTGACTGCCATCATGTGTATGTGTATTTGTTAGCATACTTCAAGTATATATCTCATTTAAGTCTCTTAACCTCCTGAAGATATAAGGAAGGGGATCAAGGCTTGCAAAAAGCAGAGAAACCATCCTTTTCTAGCCTTCACCAAGTGCAAAAAAGGACAGGACTGGATGAATTGAGAGTAAGAAACTCACCCCATTGCACAGCCCATGTTTTGTGTTTCTATGTTCTCAGAAGATCTGTTAGAGATGCTTCAAGCTGTCAGCACAAGCTTAGACAACACTATCCAACCTGCAGCCGCAGGAAACCACGGGTCATGGGTACAATGTTTAATGCTCCCAGTTCAGCACCACTCCCAGACCAGGCTCAGCTGGAAGGTGGCAAGGGCACCAAGCAAGGAGCCTGGCTAGGGAGTTCCTCATCCATTACACTGCAAGCCATCAGTGGTTTCAACTAACCTGCCCGACTTCCCACTGGAATGGAGTAAGCAAAGAGCACACACTCAATCAGAAAGAATTGTTAAGGCAACAGGGGGGGGGGGAAAAAAAAAAAAAAAAAATTCCTGTGTTTCAGTTGCTAGTCATTGCTAGTCATTTCCATATTTTCAAACATGCCACAACACTGCTTGATCTCACAACTGAGCTCACCTACTAGGGCAGCACAGCAATGAGATCCAGACCACACTGAGACCTTGGCCCACAACAGGCTGCTATGGGTGGGATCTGCACTGACAAACCTGAACACACAACATACAGTTCAAACATGTCTGCAGCAACACACTTGCTGCATGTGATGTTATGGTAACAAGATTAGTTCCTTTGCCCTTAATACTCCCTTTAAGGGAACTACAGAATTATTTCTCTAACTTCCCGACACCCCACCACTGAGGTATCCCTAGGTTCCTGCTTGCCCTAAGACAAGTTTGTTTCTTTAATCAAGGAGTCCAGCATTAAGGCTCAAACAATAGCAAACTTGCACCAAAACTGCTGTATGCACCAAATCTCAAAATAATCCTGCTCTCCCACGCACCAATTTAAGATTGCTCAGCTTGAGCAAGGGCTCTGAACACCAATACAGGTACACTCAATGGATGGTGCTTTCAGCAGTACAAGTCACACGAGCTCCAGAAGCTCAGCAGGCTCCGTTAGTACCGACGAGCAGTTTGCAGACGAGGAGGGATGCTAATCCAGGTGCCGATGAAAGGCTTGTGTTTTGCTTATTTCACCCTCAGAAGCAGCAGATTGCAGTAGTATGCAGCTGAACAACCCTTGGGTGATTTCAGCACTTTTAGTAAAAGATGATTAATCTTACCACTTCTGCTTTTTTCCCCCCTAATGTTTGTGCTAAGAAGTGAGACACACTCTTTCAGGAGTCAAAAGTCACTGCTTCTTCATTTGTTGCAGTCTATGACAACAGCAGACAAATTACACTTTGCAGCCACCCAGGCTGGTGTCTTTATTTCCAGATTGCTCAGTGGATCTAAATTTTTAATAGATTATTCAGTTTACAGAATAGTCCTAGAAAGTAGAGGAAAACCCATTAGGACACTCTAGAGAGAAGCTGCAATGAAGTCCCTACAAAAGGCCAGCAATTCTAGTGCAGCTGCTGTAGGTCAGCAGAACACAAGAGATTTTGAAGCAGCAGCTTTAGTTCCATCTATCACCGCCTCAGTCATCCCCCACCACAAATACAGCTTAAGAATTTTTGGTTACATCATCAGGTCTGTCTTCCAGTTTGAAAGGAGTTCCAGCCATACAGAGGTGGCCAACTTCTAAGAAAAAACAAAACTGATTTAAAAAAAAAAAAGATTTCTCACCACCTTCTCAAACCCCCTGTTCTAATCTCTTTGCAGATCTGCCTTTCCTCTCTCCAATTTCATGTTTTCCTCTGTTTTCTCTTGACTAAATACTGGAAGTGGTAGTTAGGACACATTTTGGCTGGCTGACATCTTTATAAAAGCTCTAAGACTGCTGTCAGATGATGACCACCATGTAAGCTTGAGCAGACTGATTAAGGGGAAAAAATAAGTAGTTGAATATTTTTCATAGCCAAGAAAAAAAAATGCTAGGGCCACTAGCAAGTACCTGGCTTACATGTTTTGCTGCTACTGCCCCAAGAAGCAGAGACACAGAATATTTCTCTCTTGCATCTTCTGTGATCATTCTCCCTTTCCTACTCTTCATACATTAATCGGGTTAGTTTCCTGTAAATATTTTACTATCACATGTAGCACTTGCATTAAAAAAACAAAACGAACAACAAACACCCAAGGCAATTTATATTCAAATGGTATCAGGGAAGAGAAACAAAAGAAAAATATTTCCAAAATAAATACATGGATTGTTTAGACTAGAACATGTGTTTGGTTTCCATTTGCTTCAGCTTTATTTCTGCTTTTTTGACACATTTTCAGATCTGGTTACTACCCAGGCAGAGTCTAACACAAATGTGGAAATTAAACAAGGAGAGAGGAAAAAAAAAAAAATTGTAATAGTTTGAAACTTTTCAGATTTCGTGTTGTAAGGGTTAAAAATATACACAGCTATTTAGATGTTTCTTAATGCCAGAAGTCAGCGATCTTTCAGGAGTGCCATGCCAGCTGAGAACACAGCCTGCTGACCAACACTGGCTCCCACAGAAGGCAAATGTGAAGGCAGGAGACCTGCCTCCCACACATACCTGCCTCCAGATGTTATGGTTCCAGCTCCCAGCCCTGCTGCATGCCAAGGTTTGTGTGCTCACTGCCTTTTGTGCAAATACTATAGGTTGCCAATTCGACCTCATGGTATGTAAAACTGGAGCAAAGGGGTGACCTCTGCAAGGAATTGAATCAAAATGTACCCTTTTCCCTTCATACACCTCACCAATAATTCTTAAATAATAATAAAAGAAAGCTTTCATAGATGTTAAATCCAAATCCAAATAATTCACAAAGATTAGGGAATAGTTCATTGACACACAGATGGAAAATTCCTGGGCGCCTTTCTTTGAGGATAAAGCAAATAGATAAAATAGAATTCCTACTAAATTATTTCTGCTTTGAATAACTGAAATATTCAGTTTTCTATACAAAATATCAACAACCCCAAAAGTATTTAGTAACACAGAACAATACAATGCAGAGTGACCATTAACTCTATACAAGCCACTTCCACAACCAGAAAGTATTCAATCCACATTTATATTCCAATTCATATTTAGTTTGACTCACATTCTTTTCTCAGAGACAATATGATGTCCTGTACAAGACTGAAGGATGTCCTGAAAAGCTTGTTGGAAGTTAAGCAGATTGGAGGAAGAGTTTAAACCAATATTTTCAGACAGGCTTCTCGGGTCGATACACCAGCTTCCTCACCAGACTTTCCCCCTCACTCCCATATTCCCAAACTCAATGTCAGAGATTACCCATACACACAGTGTATTTGTCAGCATGAAAAAATGTGTCAGCAGAACAACTTTATCTGCTAAACTTGTTTGCAAAGAGCTGCCACATCCTGGACTCCTTCCCATAATCTTAAAACAGCAGAACAACACAGCTTCAGAGTCCTCCATGAAACATCACAAGCACCGTACCACTTATGTACGTAGTCAAGCAAGGAAGACTTAAGACCAATAAACAAAATTATCTGGGAACCAGTGTTAGTGCAAAACACATCCACTAATGCAGAAGAACACATAGAACTAACTATGCAGCCAATCATCCAGAGGGGTTTTACTGTGGGACGCCAAGTGCCCAAACACTGCACCTCCACTGACCCACTGCAGGCCACAGAGGGGTTTTGCAGGATCACTTGTCCTTCAGCTTCACATCCACATCCCAAAACAAACCAACCACTTCCTCTGAGTTAAGTGAAATGGGCAAATAAAGAGAAAAACCTTCCATATCTTTACCTCTAGCCTTCAAAGAATCCTATCCTTTCCAATTAAAAACCTGAGAAGCATCTTACAATAAGGCCAGTTAAGGGAATTTTGAAGTCTACTACAGAATTCAGGGTGTGAATTTCCCATGATTCTGCTTTTTTTTTTTTTTATGTCACTTTCTCTTTGCAATGGTTCATTGGTTTTAAATAATAAAATATTCACTGCTAATAAGTTTGAACCAAAACATCCCGTGCCTGAGTGATGTCACTGTTCTGTAGAGGCATGCAGGTGAAATGATTTCCTGCATCAAAGGAACAGCAACACTGTCACAAAGTTTCAAATATTATCTATCTCCAGTTGACCAGTGCATAGCAATCAGGTACTCCAGGGTTAGCTAACTCAGGAGAAAAAAGTACTTTTGCTGAACTGTAAGTTAACATGGATATTATAACAAAAAAAATTACTTATTTCCGTAAGAAGTTGCCAGGACTGAAACACATCACATGTATTGGAAGCTTCTGTTGTTAAGGACTAAGCAGAACAGCAATCATGACTATCAAATTCATGAAGCTACCATTCAGTAACACTCTATAAAAAGGAAGAAAATTTATATGGGAGGAGTGAAATATTAAGTAATGGTTTGTATATCCCAAATTCTGGGCCTTCCAAAGAGTATTGTACGATTAACTTTCACACCACCTTGATACAGTCTAGTATTCTAATTGCAGTGCAAGCATTTATTTTGCTAGGGGAAAAAAAAAAACAAACAAAAAAACAAAACCCACAAAACAAAGCAAAAAAAATCCCAAATATCAAAACAAACAAACAAAAAAACCCAAACATGTAAAGAAAACCCAAAACCAAATCCACAAACCACAACAAACCCATGAGGATCAGAGTCATTTCTTGCAAATTCACAATGACATTTCATTGCCTAAATCCAATAATGATGCAGATCACTTAATTCAGGCACATCAACTGGAACAAACAGTGGGATTTCCTGTGCTGGGTACTGGAAGCAGCTTAAACTCACAGCTATTGAGATTAGTGCAGGTACAAACAAGCAGATGAGCTCTCAAAATCTGACTCTCTTTCTAAAAGGATTCTAAACCCAGCTCTTTAATCTCTTCAGGTATAAATGGAGCAAACAAACTGCTGTATGCTGCACTGATGAACAAAATGCCAAGCCAAGAGAATTTAAAAGTACAAAATCTTGTAAAAGTACAAGACCTCCTGTTACCAGAAGGATTCCAAAAGAGGAATGTTATACAGATGAGGCTCATCTTATGCAGGAGAAGAGTAAAGGACAGAAGTCAGGTTTCAAAGCTCAAGGCTTTAAAACACAACACTGTCTTTATTAAAGAGTCAAACAAAAATCACAGGACAGCAAACTTCCTATGCAGAGAGGAATTCCTAGGAAGCTTACCTCAGTGGGCCATAATTCAACATTATGAAAGCCAGTATCACCACCACACACAGGGCCCTCCTCTTTGGAAATGATACTTTGAGCTTCTGGTTCTAAATAAAAAAAAAAAAAAAAAAAAAGAAGACATGCAATAAAAAGGGGGCACAGGCATGCAAAGGTATGTCAGATGCTAAATATACCAAATTATGCTTGCTTTTTAGATTTATATTTGCCTAATTATTATATGAATACACACCAGGACGACTTAAAAATAAAACTTTTCTTTGTACATTATATTCAGCTCCTACCTGGTCTATCTTCCCTGTGAAATCTTCAGAAGCACCAAGAAACAAAGAATTGAAAGTCAAATAGATAGAGACAGCTATCCTGACCTAGAGTTGGTGAAAGTCCTGTACAAAATGGGAGACTGGGATAGAAACCCCGACCAGAGGTCTTCCAGTCAGCATTTGTATGATACTGTTCAAGTGAGCAACTGTCTTTACATAATAAAGTCAGATCATCATCACAGTCTCTCACCTCTAATACTACTTCATCCAGCTGCCTCTTCAGTGTAGTGTTTTCTTTCTTGAGTTTCTCATTCTCCAGTAAGGCTGCCTCCAGCCTCGCCTCCAGTCCCAACATGTATTCTTTCTTTTTCTTCCGTGACTGAAAGGCTGACTCCCGGTTTTTGATCATGCGCTGCTGCCTTCTCAAGACATTGACCTGGACAGACAATATGGAGGCCCGTTAATGATCCACGAGTTCAAAGTGCCTCTCTTTCATCCATAATTTCTGCTCCTTTACTATGTCAAAAGTCTGCATAGATAGCTCCCCATCCTCTGCTTCAAATGAGCTGTAATGCTCAGTACAGAGGAACTCGGAATGATGGTACACCTCCAAGAGTTATAGCTCATGGATAATGGAAAAACCGGTCCTGCACTGTCTGTTTTCTCCTGCGTTCTCAACCTTCTATGTGTAGGGGGCACAAAATGTATACTCAAGCAGAAGTTTGATTTGATCAATCAAATCACAGACAGTAAATACATATCTACAGGTCTGCAAGGTAGCAAGAATGTCTTTCACCGTCACTTTACCATACACCATTTTATAGGCTACAATCAGTCATCCGTTTCCTTAACTGGAAAGTCCTATGGTTTTTCAGTCTGCCCTGTATGGAAGCCATTTCCACACTGATTACACTTGCTTCTGTACCTTTTCCAGCTACACAATATAGTTTTTGAGATTTTGAATACTGTTGCTGACCTCAGACTGCACATTCTGTGTGTATCAAGCACTTACAGAGTGGTTTAAATGCAGTCTGTGCATGCATCTATACTAGCATTTTAATTCAGAACAGAAGTGTGGCTTTGATGCACGTTTCCCGATTGTCCTGATTAATATACTTTGGTTCACATCACAGAACAGTTTCCAATAGAGCACACAAAGTGGATTCCTTCTGGATGAAGCTAAACCAGCAAATATACTCCAGGAGGGCATATCATTCACTCCAATCACTAGCAGGCATTCAGTCTGCCAGACCAGGCAAGGACAGTTCAAAGGAACCCCTCCCCATCCTCCAACAGTCTTGATGACCAATTTTTTCCTGAGCAGGATCAATCTATCATCTTTTACCACTTACTCATTTTGTGGCTTTTAACTGTGTGGGACGACCTAGACTGAAAGTGTCTTGCTGCTGACAAGGATAACGATGATTGATACTCTAAAACTATACAGAACTGCCTGAAATCCTAAATGTAAACACTACTCTGTTGACTTCCCTCACAGATTAGCAACAGCAACTCTGTTTTTATTGAAAAGAGAAGACTTCCATCATGTCATTATGCTACAATGGGTTGTGCCTTAATAATGTTTACATTGAAAGAGAACTGGTTTACCTTACACAGACATGAATATCTTCCAGTAGCTACCAACAAATGTGCTGTAGTAGCTGATATCTATTAGAGCATCAAAGCTGAAGATAAGAACTATTTTATAAGTATCAGTCTAGGAAAACATAAACAAGACACAGAATAGAAATGCAATCTCAGATAGCGTGCTCCAGTCAAGGTCTGTCTGCTTAAAGCACCTTAACCATAGCTTTCTGACTCTCTCCCTGTGTACATCCACACACAGACAATATGTTGCTATAGGGCTTTGGTGTCTGCAAGAAAAAATTGGCCACAGGCGGTCTGAGGAAGTCATTTTTCTTCATGATACTGCAGTCTGGTCACAAAGACTCAGAAAACACGTTGCACTGCATTAACATTTTGGTCTGTCTCTACGTTGATCTAATTGTTTTCTGTAAAGGTCATTTATTATACGTCTAGTCTGCTGCCACTAAGAAAATCTGTGAAAATGAAGCTGTCTGCACTTACTCCAGTTTTTTTTCCTGTAGCAGAGAGTGGAGAAGGAAAAGATTTTAACATGTTTTCATTAACACTAAGCTTTGTCTTGAATTTTTTAAATACTACGATACTTTACATAAGAAAACTTCTGCAGAGATGTAACAACTTTTGGGAAAAAAAAATATTCAGGCTAGCCAAAGACCACAGTGCATAGAACACACCAGTTTGGGGCCAGGATCACTTCAACTGTTAATAAGGAATGAGCTCATGCAGCAGCTTTGGCTTGAGTTGTGCAATATTCCAAACAAGTAGTTGCATTCCTCTTTTTAAAAAGAGGTTTTGCATCATGAAGTCAATCAGAGAAGATCAAATTGTTTACATCCACTCTTGTTTGCAGACCTGCTCAGGATTATTCACTACTGGATAGCTTCTAACTGTCTGGAATCGCTGGCAAATCTACCTGCTTCTGTGGAGAAAATGTGGAGTTAAAAGTACCCAAGTAGTGTTTGCACAGTAAGAGTACATCTTACATGTATCACCGTCTAAGACCCTACCAGCCACATTTCAGATGGTATTTCTCCAGACTGCCCTCCTTTACTCAATGTTCTCCAAATGCTCTCGGGAACAGCAGCTCTCCCCAGTCCAATTCGAGGTACTCTGTGCAATAGTGGCATTCCAGTCTATGCCACACCAGTTTCATTTCAGCTCATTTTTTAGCTTGCTTAAAGAAAACCAAACTATTCATGTCCTCAAGTTATTTGTTTTAATTGACAATCCCTAAAATAGCTGAAGGTCCTTGGTCCTACCTAAATCTTATGCAGAAAATGAAAAGAACTGTGTGTGAAAAATAGTGCAATGATGTTTGGACCCTGAACATTATGCCACTAAGCATTACAGAGCTGGCTACTGTGAGATAGCCAGTGTGGCATTGAGATAAACACGCCCCTTGCTTGTGCATTTTGATAATCAGAAGAGTGTGAGAACTAATTTATAATGTCAGACTGCTTGAGCAACATTGTTTTGCAGAAGTACCAAACAAAGATTAAATGTAGCAAACATCTCTGCTAACTTCTTTTGCAGCCTGTCTTTTTGTAGGTTGCATCATAGTAATTTACCACTCAAGACAGTAACTTCTGGTTCTCAAGAAACGCAGACCATTAAGGGGAAACATTGGTATTAAAAGCAAGACTCAATAAGTGATGCAACTTTTGCTTCCCAGCTTTAGAAGCTACGCCACCACTAATACATACACAAAAAAGATGTAAATATTAAGTGAACGGCTCATTGCAAAAGCTCACTTTAAACAGCATCAACTAGATTCAGATTGTCCTTTATCTTCAGAGTCTTTACAGAGTCATGCACTGTACAAATAAACACCGCTACCTCAATTCAGTCTTCCAAAGAAAACTCAAGTTCTTAGCAAAATTTAACCTCTGTTCCAACGCAAGCTGCATTTCTAGCACAAAGGAGTAACAATGTCTCTCACACTCCACAGTTTTCAGTACGCACACTGGGAAAGTTAACAAAGAGCTGAAAGTACAAACCATTTCAACTTTACATTGGCTGGCTTCTTACTTCAGCTCGTGAAAGCTGATGTCTTTGAAGATGTAGCTTAAGTGCGGGAATGCAAAACCTACACAAGTGTTTTCTCTGTTCTCAGGAAAGATATGGGTTTTCTTGTCTCTAATTCAAAAGACCACAACTTGACTGATGAATTTATTTCCTACACCAATTACCCAATGTACAGCATAGAAAACAAGATTCTTTAATAGAAATCCACACTTATGTTGAAGTAATTTTGTGTAATCTAATTTTTCCTAAATTTTCAGTATTTTTTTAGCCACAGAACCGGTAAGGAGAATGAAATCCTTTCTCCCTGCAGAGTAATAGCGTCAGAAAAAGACCCTATAAGGACACAACTCAACTGGATTCCTTCACACACCTACTGTTTATGTCCTCACATCATTTAATTGCAACAGGAAAGGCAATCTGCTCTTTTAGTTAAGAACCTCTCTTCTTCAACCACAAGAGAGTCTTGCTTAGGCAGCATTTCTTTTCTCCAGTTTCCCAGTGGGAAGCTCTTCACCAGTTCCCGGGTGAAGAGCGATTGCACTGAAAGCCTGGCAAGCTGTGTAAATGTGTGCCACCAGGACAAGCACAAGGCAGAGCTTCACGCATACAGCTTGCTATCAGGTGACCTCAGTCTAATCCATTGCAAGGGCTGAGTGCTAGGCTAACATCCCTCCTAAGCCCACAAGAAAGTCCTGCAGTGTTTCTTTTTATCCTGCAACATCTGCTTAGATTAGGAAACAAAAACACGTGTTACAGAACTCATATGACAGCTACATCTGTGCAGCTCTCAGCACCACATATGGCGTCTACGGCAGTCGCAAGATGTTTTAACCCTGCTGGCGCCAGCTGTATCCTGAAACATTTGCTCTTTTTCAAAGTGCTGTTTCACAGAATGTGCCAAAGAGCAGTTGCAGCTGTTTTCTCATGTTTCAATGAACACAGGTAAGATGTGCAGCATTTAAGATGACACTAAGTCTTCAAACCACCTCCCTAAACAGCTTCAGGGGAAAATACCCACACAACCATCATTCAAACAACTATTTGTTAGCCCAGCTACGCATTTGACTACTGACCGTCACAGATGTGTGTATGAAGTGTGATGACAGTAAAGGAATTCTGTCAATTAAAGCTTATATTCAGACAATGGGAAGGTGCCACGCCAGTCCTGATTACAGGAAGTCACAAATGTATTGACTGCTGGCAGGTCTCTTCAGTTTGGCTTTGTGCAGCAGGTGATTATCATTTAAAAATGCTGCGGTCTTAAATCGGGGTGTCTGCTGACAGACCTTTGTTAGCTTCTTGCAAATTCAAGATTAGGTTTCCAATGCAGTCTGACTGATAAATTATTTGTAGCAAATAATTTTTCATTTAAAAATGCTGCCTGCACACAAGTATCAATAGTGAGAAAAATTTAACATCAGTCACGAGTGGCAATTTTCAGACGCTAGGAAACCATACAACAACATCCCTCCAAAGAAGGCAGAAGGCACATGCCTTTGAAAAACAGTGTCCTGTGCTGCTAATAAGCAGGTAACTATCCTGAACCTTTTCACGTCAACAGGCACCAAGTGTTTTCTCCCTCACACTGAGGGATGCAATAGGAGCTCAGCTCACAACTGCACGTGGAATACCACACTGGAGAACAAACCCCGAGAGTTCAAAAGTCACAAACAAGCAGCTTTGGTACTTTCCATAACAGCATCTCCCTTCAGACAACAAAATGCAACCAAAGCAGCTCCAAAATACCAGGAACTAAATCAAGTTAATACGCTGCTTGCTAGCTAGTTAAGATATCAAAGCTGAAGGAGAAAAAAAAAAATACCCTCACATCTCAAAAGCTATTTCTGTTTAAACCCACTGCTTACTGTTAGCTCCTGTGGAAAATCTTATTTATGTTCACAGTGACTGTCAAGAGCTTACCCCTCTTCCACTCACTCAGCATATGATCAAAAGGGAGCCTGAAGACAATAGGAACATATGAAACAATACCTAATTTCTAAAAATCATTATTAAAATTTGGGGAGATGAAGGGGATGGAAAAAGAATCAGGCCTACTGCTAACATTTCCAAAGCAGTGTATCTATTGCATGGATTAGAAAAATGGTTTAGCATTAAGCAAAAATCAGATATAGCAAAGCTTCCTGTATGTGAGAGCACTCCAACCACTGAGAGCTTGCGGCTGAGAAGACATGCAAAGGAAAAAATATATCAGCACTATCTTCTGCCACAATGCTTGTGTACCTACCTGGTCTGCAACTCCAGCTAGACCAGCAGATATCAAGCTGTTCCTCCCTGTTCTTGGCCAAGCTGCCAAATTCCCTGTGTATTGTTAGAAATCTTACTAGACAAGCCCAGATGCAGTCCTGTCTTCCCGAGACTCTGAAGGGCCCTGGTTCTCCCATTATAGCCTACATGCAGGTAACGGAAAACTGGTTATTAGCCATCATCCCACACTCAGAACTTACATCCAGCCCCACTGCTGGTGTGGTGCTTTGAAGCAAGGGCTTAGTCACTGGTATCTTGCCACTTGTTGAGCCATTTCCAGCAGCTGAAGGCAGTGCATTCACCACATGATTGTGAAGTGGTGTGGTCCCTCCAGTGACGGCAATGACTGGCTGGGAGGCAGGAAGCACCCCAGAAGCCTGGAGCTGTACCACAGTGGGCTGGGGGAGCACCACTGATTGACCTAAAACACAGGAACAAAACAGAGTGCTCAGTGTAAGATATGAAATGAACTTGCACAAAGCTGGTTTGTAGGGGAATACTGATATAGAGGTAGAAAGCCTTACTACCTCTCCTGCCACATGCAATTCATCTCAAGCCCAGTTCTACAGCATTAGTATATTCCACAGCATGGGGGGGGGGGGGAAAGCAGCTCTAAAGTGCACAGGGCTCTTAATCTACCCTGCAAACCAAACCTACACATATTAAAGGGATCTAATAAATGCATCTATCTCTCTCAAAAGCTCTTCAGTTAACAGCAGCCAACAGTTGCTAGAAACACTACCATTCCAGTATTGCTAACACTTGATGCATTTTGAGCAACTTTCTCAAAGCACTTACCCAGATTACCTCAATCCTCCTCCTCCCATTTGCCCATCCTTACTTTATTGTTGTATTCCATGGAAAACTTACTCCACAGAAGTGACTCATACTATATAAACCGATTCAGAAATAGCATAAAGATAATGAACAAGAAAGAACAATGCGAACTACACTTTCAGAACATAAGTTAAAGCCTCAATTCACATTAAGACAAGAGCAATCTTTTTAAAAAAATTGTCTTGTGTAAGAAATTTTATGCACAAGCTGAACAGGGCTTAAAGAAAAGCAAACAGAAAAATGAGGTAATTTTGCTTGAGTTTGAAATGGAATTAAAGACAGTCACTCCCCAGAAATTTCAGTCCAACAACTACATTTAACTCACGCAGGTGCTCAAGTAATATTTTGTTGTCTGAAAACAAATCAACGTCTCCCTAATCCTTTGTAGCAGAATGACCTCGCCAGCTTTCAGAAACAACACATTCCAGCTGAGCATTCCAACCAAAATGCAAGACAATGTATTTCAGCATTTATCCAACCTTCTGGAAGGTAAAAAATTAAGCCATTTACATAGCACCAAGATCTTTTACATATGAGGTGTAGGATTAGATGTCCTCTTTTGCAGAGACAATCTTGAAGATATCACAAGTTAGCGTTACTCCATTTAAGAATCTCCAATGGTGAATTTGAGATTATTTCAACAATTTTTTGTATGCGTAAAGTATGTGATGCTCTAAAATCATGCTTTCTTCTTTAAGCACATTTCAGACTGGCAGGTCCAACTTGTCACGTGCAAGGGATTTCAATCAGTGAAAAAGACCCTTATGGTTTTTGTTACAGAAACAGCATGATAGAATTCTTAACACACCACCAGTTTAAGTAAATATAAGGCATGGAAATACTTTCCCAAAAGTATTTCCTCTATGGAGCCTCACAAAAACTGCTCTCCCGACTTTTGTCAGGGAAAAGCAGCTGATCTTCACAGTGCTATACTTATATCCAAAAAATCCATGTCCCCAACTTTCCTTATTCCAGATGGTATTTTATCAGCTGGAACATCAGCAGGAATAAGAATTAGGTCACGCTGACTGTGCTGACCTGTGTTTTAAGCAGTCTAACAATCCCAGGCATGCTGTAACAAATGTCAGCATCTAAAGCTTTGGCTTAATTCCCGATGGAAGAGCCATGGGCACGAAGAGAAGTTTTTCACTGTTGCAATGATTTCTAGACACATGCCTTTTTGTCTCCATTTCCCACCATGTCTCAGTGCCTGTAGTCAAGTGCAAGAGACTGCAGCCATCAGCTGGTGAAAACCAGCAACTGCATCTGCCCATTTCAGAGCAAATAACGTTCCTACTGTCTTAACTGGAAAGTAAAACAATGCTTTGGATACAAAATGAAGGCTCAAGCTACTTCAGATATTTTTAAACAATGAAGAATTATTAGTGGACAGGAAATCACCTTCATCTTGCTAATATCAGTTTGCAGCTGTGGGCAACTTTTCTGACATGGCTCTCTTAACTTTCAGCGTATTTCACAACATCCTATTTAATGCTGTTTAGTGAGATAAAAAGTCAATCTCATGTTCCCACCATCCCGTGGGTGAAAAAAGCACTTTCTTACTCCTCCCAAGTGTTCAAGCTTCATTCAAGCCACCTTCACTGATTCTGTTGAATCTTCTTTTGGACAGGACAGTGCTGTAATTACTTTATGCACCACTTGCCATCATAAGTAGAGCAGAACAAAGGGTCCCTAGAGATCCCTTCAAATCAGCAGTTTTATCTCCACAACTACTGGTGCCCAGCATAGCCTCTTTTGCTATAGTCTTCCATTCTACATAACACCCTGGTGAGTGCTGTTTCTCATAGGACTACATGAGAGAGGAGTAAGGCCATCTTCTCAGCCTAAAGCTTTTTCAGCACGTAGGAGTCCTCTTTCTTCTCCTACTCCTCCCGTTGCAACCACCAAAGCTAACTGCATTCTAGCAACCATTCCAAACAGACCTAGTGCTTATCCCCAAGACCTGACTCAGACAAGACAATTCACCTACCTTTGGGAGGTGCTGGCTGGATGTTAACAACTGGCTGATGCTTTGGCAGTGGCACAAGCGTGGGAAGAGTCTGAATAATGATGGTTTTAGCTGGGATGCCAATGTTAGTCTGAGCTTCAGGTACAGCAGGCAAAAGGGGTTTGGGTTGTATCAAAGGCCTGGACACTGTCTGACCACATTTCTTCAGGGTCCTTGCAGAATTATTTGCTAGGAACATAAAAAGAGTCAGAGTTGGATCAGAAAGTGTAAGATAAAGAATTCAGGCTGTAATAACATGGCTTTTGGGCTAAGGTTTTTTTTTTTTACCCATCTATAATATTTGCTAAACATAGACACAATCCGATCACAAATACAAGTCAGAAATGACTGGATATACTGGTCTGTTGGTTAAACATTCATAGGCAAGATGCATCCTATCTGCAGAATTAAAGTAATTCAGTCCCTCATACCAGAACGAGAATTGATGCTGACAGCAGGCTTCTTCCCTCCATCTCCTTCAGGGGATGCAGGGCTTCTGCAACTCTTGCCGTAGAGAGAGATGGGAGACATCTGGGAGCCACAGCTGAAGTCCACATCGTCCTGCAGACAAAAAGTACATGAGATTAATGGTTCAGAAACATATCGAAGTGTCTACTAGTAGTTCAGATTACAACTGCCTTTCATCTCATCTGTGTTGCTGCTGCAGCAAACAAGAGAAAAGTTTTGACAGGCAGTTTTATTCTGGTCAATGCTAAATACCACTGAAAACCAAACAAGTACTTCCCCCTATCAGCAGGGCAACAGGAGACAGAGGCCAGCAACTGCTAGACTCAGAAGCCTTTAGAAGGCATTTTGTTTGGGAACTGGACTAATAAACACAACTGAGGAAACAGAACTGAACATGCTCTTTTTAGAATGGGTCACAGCAGGAAAGGAAAAATCACTGAAGAGAAGTTATTTTTGCAAAAGATGAAAAAATAAGCTGTTTCCAGACAAGTTTTTTTTTTTTTTTTTGGTCACAGATGGTTATGCATGACTGCTGTTATCTGTGTTACGTGGAGGTTTCTGCATACAGGCACATTCTGCACTGGAGAGCCCACAGACGATGGAGAAGGGACTGAACAATTTGAAGTGGCTGGTGATAAGGGTTCTGTCTTCACGCTTTCCTCTGCAAGAGGCAGATAAAGATATTTTACTGCACAAGCTTTTAGCAATAGGAGATGAGTTAGTAACACCTTGTCCTACATAAGCTATTTAATTCCTGAAGCACGGCACAGCAGAAAACATAGTGAGATTAAAGATGCTCAACAGTGTAGCTTGTTGGGCAGTCCTCCCCAGCTGTGCCAATCCTACAGAAACACAGCATCACCTCTCATCACAGAGCTAGATGCTCTATGGCATCAGTTACACAGAAGCTATCACTACTCCTAAGCTGCAGCAACTCACCCCTGTGGGGTGGGAATAGTAACACCTGCAAAATACATAATTACCTGTATAAGCATGGCCTGTAATATTCCAAAGGTCTGAGTCCCAAGACATCAAATCCAAATCAAACTGAAAGTTATAGAGATCATTTTCCTGAAAGAATAGTTCAGAAAAAGAAACAATACAAAAAGACAATATACACTGAAGCCACCAGCCATTATGTTCACATTCTACAGCTCTGGAAAACAAACCAACATAATATAACTATCACTTGTTGCCTTAAGACGCATACTGATAAAAGCCTTTAATGGGGGAATTCTCAACTGGAAAGTGCAAGACAAGGCCTCTTTTAAAGCTTAGACCTGCTAATATTGTACTGCTATAGATAATTTGTAATGCAAAAGTTCTAAGTCCAGTCATTGAACCACCCCATACAGAGAACAAGTTTTAGCAACTTGTTGCTATCCTCCCCATCATCTGCATTGAAAGATTTACTTAATGCTCTTCCATCATCACATCTCAAATAACTTTGTAAACAAAAGCAGCAGCAGCAGTTTACCAGAAGGAAGAGACACAGACTGACTTGCTCAAGATCTGAAGAACAGTATGTATTAGGTCTCCCTATACTTGAATAACTGACATCATCATCATCATCTTCTAGAGATAGGGACAGCAGTTTCCTTTTCCAACAGGGAAAAAAAAAAATCATTTAATACACACTGCTTATTGTACAACCTTTAAAATAATGATCAGGTTTTTATTCTCCATTTCTTCTGTTGACGAATCTGTCTCAGTTCCCTACTCACGTGACATTTTTAAGAGCACTTGCATGAAAAACTCACATACCCAACTTAAATATACAGTAAATATTTTCTTGCTAAAAACTATGCTGCAAATGTACCTTTCCTTAGATTTTCAACTTGCCTCATAAAGACAGGCTCAGAAAGTCTGAAGACTGCATAGATATTAGTGCTTAAAGTCTAAGATGAAGAGAAAGCTCATCAGATTACATTTATAGGAAGAGGGACCAAAAACCACAGCCTCATTTGGGCAGTAAGAGCCTCCACACAGTAAGTACCGCTGACCTGCTGACAGGCAACACCTTTCCCTTGTCCAATCAAGTAGTTCCCACATTTTATGCAGCCCCTGGCCCTACAACACACGTAGGAGTGCCCTTAATACCGGAGGTCTGTCAGATAACCCAGGGGGTGTGCTGGAGGTGGATCAGGCCACAGTGAGCTGAAGGAAGGCAGGGGGGAAGAACACTGATGGAGAATCCATGAGGCAAATAGCCCTGGACAAAAAAAACCGGTATGCACTATTGGACAGTGAAAAACATGGGAACTAATGCATAATGTTGGAAACAAATGTTTTAGGAGAAAATCCTGCAATAGACAAGAAAACAAGAAGCCATCTTACAGTCAAGGTGGTAAATGCACAGCACTGGTGGATGCAGATGCAACTACCCGCATTTCTCTGCACTTCTTCTGTGCAACCCAGAATCGTGCTCCCTGTCAGCACTGCCTTACAGGGAGAGTTTACTTTCATTAGGACAGTGACAGGACGGCTTTTTCTGGGCACAGCATCTCAAACCTTCACCTTGAGCTCCCTCCTTTAAACCTGGTTTTTAAATCTTCTGCTTTGACACCGACAGTTTAGAAAGGCATTGACAGCTCTGCTTTCCAGCAGCTACCGTAGGGGTGACCGGCCAAAGGCCTGTCAGCCGCCGGCGCTCCCGCCCGGGAGCTCGACTACCGCCAGCCAGATGGCCGCCATGCAACCCGCAGCGCTGCTCCCGGGAGCTCCCCGCCGGCACCTCCAACCCCCGAGCCGGGCCGCGAGGGCACATCGCCGGTGAAGCGGGGAGGGCCCGGCCTCCCGCTGCCCCCATCCCCGCGCAGTACTCACGTCGGGCTCGTCCCTCGGGGCCCGCCGCTGCTCCGCGGCGCCCAGTAGCTCGCTCAGCTCCTCGCCCAGCACCGCCTCTGCGGGAGAGACAAGGGCCTCAGCACCGGCCC